>CM060122.1:33864429-33871929 GCA_030522415.1 Channallabes apus
GGAGGGGGTACTGGCGGAGGGGGTACTGGCGGAGGGGTACTGGCGGAGGGGTACTGGCGGAGGGGGTACTGGCGGAGGAGGTACTGGCGGAGGAGGTACTGGCAGAGGGGGTATTGGCGGAGGGGGTACTGGTGGAGGAGGTACTGGCGGAGGGGGTACTGGCGGAGGGGGTACTGCCGGAGGGGGTATTGGCGGAGGAGGGACTGGCGGAGGAGGTACTGGCGGAGGGGGTACTGGTGGAGGAGGTTCTGGCGGAGGGGGTACTGGCGGAGGGGGTACTGGCGGAGGGTGTACTGCCGGAGGGTGTACTGGCGGAGGGGGTACTGGCGGAGGAGGTACTGGTGGAGGAGGTACTGGTGGAGGGGGTACTGGTGGAGGGGGTACTGGTGGAGGGGGTACTGGTGGAGGAGGTACTGCTAGCGGTGGGAGAGCAGGTCGGGTGTGAAAACATCTACTCGGCCTCCCGGATGAACAAAGCGGTGGTGGTGTTTGTGAAAAAGACGAACCTCGTGAGTGCACTGATAAAGACTGGAATAACCGTGAGAGGATCTGCGGTCCAGGTCACCCCTCTGTCTGCCCCCGCGACAAGAGTGGTGATCTCCAACATCCCCCCGTTCATACAGGATGAGGCGATCACGAGGGAGCTGGCCCGATTCGGGAGGTTTGTCAGCCCTATCAGAGCCATCCCGCTCGGGTGCAAGAGCTCCAGCGTGAGACACGTCCTGTCATTCCGCGGGGTTCTCATTACTTAAAAAAAATTGTACATATGTTAATACATTGTGTGTATGTGTGTATATATGTGTGTACAAGTATGTGTGTGTATGTGTGTATATATATATATTCTTTCTGTCTTCTTTATAAATTCTTCTGTCCTCATTCTTTCTTTTTTTTCTTTCTTTTCTTCTGTCTTTCTTTCACACACACTTTCTTTCCTTCTTTCTTGTTTTCAATCTCTTCCTTTTTTTCTTCCTTCCTTAATCTTTATTAAAAAATTATTCTTAATTTAAAATATATATGTAATTGTATATAAAAGTGTACATAAAATTGCTAAACAATCCTTTTTCAATTTGTTATAATAAAAGTGAGTTTAAAAACCTCAAAAAACCTCTCTGTCTCCCTCTCTCTGTCTCTGTCTCTCTCTCTCTCTCTCTATGTCTCTCTCTCCCTCTGTCTGTCTCTTTCGCTTTGTCTCTCTCTCTCTGTCTGTCTCTCTCTCTCTGTCTCTCACTTTCTCTCTCTTTCTCTCTCTCTGTCTCTCTCTCTCTCTGTCTCTCACTTTCTCTGTCTCTCTCTCTCTGTCTCTCCTTCCCCATTTTATTATTTTTATTTTTTGTGCCTTGGCGTGGATTTACTCTACTCTCTCCAAACTCAGAATTCTGTGCTGGTTTCGGCATTTTTCCTGCTTGGATCCATCCATTCATGTTGAAAGATCGTTTATTACACATGTGTGTGTGTGTGTTTGTTTTAGTCATACTTGGATTCTAAAATTAGATATTAATTAAGATGACTGCACCGATCGTTAAGAGTTTTTACAGACCTCCTGATCCTGATCTCTTCCTGCATGCGGTCTTGGGCCGGTTCTAACGGGCTTGATCAGATTCTGTTTGATTTTATTCCATTCAGACGCACCAGAGGTAGAAGGTCACTGATTTCTGTACGTGAATATTTCACATATTGTATTTTTACTTGAGTAGTTTTATTCTTAGACGCGTTTTACTTTTACTCTACTACAGCAAAAGTTCTGTTCGTTCTGCGTCTCTACATTTCTGCCTAACGTTGCGTTACGTAACCACATTAGTACGTATCATTCGAAGCGGTAATATCGCCTTCTGTACATAATTGTGTGATTTGCCTTCCCTCCATGAAACGCTTCTTCATGTAGCAGGTGTGTGAAGTTGATTTGGAAGCCGCCATTTGACACAGAGTGAAGATCAGAGTCTCTAGCGTGTACTAGGTCTAATATTATTGTTACGAGCTGGTATCAAAAATGTTTGAGTTCTATAACACGCCAGCAGATGGCAGCACAAGGCTGCACGCACAGTCACAGGGAGCACCGACCTTCATAAGTCAGTGTGCCAAAACACATGAGGAGCGGAGGAACCTCACTGGAAGACGATGAGAGGTCAGGAGAACCTTTGACGAGGTTAAAACCGTCCGTAAACTTGTGTATGATGATCGTCGGGGGACCAGAACATCGCTGCCGTTGACCGTTAGCTTTGATATTTGGCCGATTCGTGTCCTGAGCATGCTGTAGTCAAGGGGACTCGAGCAAAGTACACAAACCTCACAGACTTTACAGTCAAGTGATCTGCGAACTGTGCTTGGGCCCGTAGTGTGTGAAAGCACCCTAAGTGTTTGTGTGTGTGTGTGTGTGAGCAGCAGTTTGAAGTGAAAGTAAATATAAACCAAAAGTACAGTGTGTACAGAGTTAAACCTTCCGACTCGTTGTTTAAAGAAGGTTGTCTGGGGGTAAAGGTGGCCAAATTCACCATAATGATGATAACGTGTCTCTCATTCATCACATTATTATTCACAAATTACGAAACCTCCGCCTTATTTGTAGAAATGTCTTATTTTATACCTAGTAATGATTAAACACGTTTCGTCCTTCTTTTTCTTTTTTTAAGTAGCCCGTGGCTGGAGTGTTGATTCTCCGCTAACTGAAAACTCACAAAGACTCTTTAGTGAAAAGCGACGGCTGAGTAAATCTGTCCCGCACAGACAGCGAGGTGAGATTAGAGAGATAATAGGCATTAAATTGCCATTTAACAAGCGCTTTCTCTCTCTCTCTCTCTCTCTTTCTCTCTCTCTCCCTGGGGGTTCAGACAGGATCAAAGGCTCACAGAGATTTCTGACTCCCACACTGTCTCTAAACGCAGCCCAGGGGTCCTTTATATATATATATGTGTGTGTGTGTGTGTGTGTGTGTGTGTGTGTGAGAGAGATACGAGTCTAGCCGTATGGTATCTGTTCAAACCCATCAGATCCCTGCGATGTCTGGGAACCATTGATGCTAAGTGCTAAGTGCTGTACACACATGACCTCGGCTGCTCCTTCGCCTGATGTTCAGCAGCTGCGTAATTGTTTAAGTGCAGCCACAAGCCCCGCCCACAACAACCTCTTTTAGGGACACAGGTCAATAAAATTGTTCGTTTTTATCAGTTTACTGTTTAATTTCTCACAATTACCAGCACCGATTCACAGCTGTGATAGAATTATTAAATGGACCTCCAGGGCTCAGGGTTCGAGTCCCGTGTGTGAGTGAAGTTTGTGCTGTAGGCTAAGTGGTGTTTCCAGCTTCTCCATAGTGTAGAATTATTTGTGTGTGTGTGTGTGTGTGTGTGTGTGTGTGACACTCACACTGGAGACTCCTTCCATAAATATTGAACACATACGTTTTTAATTGTTTTGTTTTACAGCTAAGAATACGCGAGGTGTGCGTTACTATAGAAACCGTAACATGTGCCAAGCCGTGTGTCGTTCTGTTGGTCTAAACGTGTGTTTCACGTCTCCAGACTCGTCGGCTTGATACAGAAAAATAAACTGGTGTAGAATCTACATAACGTCAATTAGACCAGGACTGTAAGTCGTATAAATATGTGTGTATACAGTTTAAGCCGTGTGTGTGTGTGTGTGTGTGTGTGTGTGTGTGTGTGTGTTTAACGCCGCTCTATCGGGTGTAATTTTCTCTAACCCGAGTCGACGTCCTGAGCTGAAATTAGAAGTGAAAGTGAACGTGTGTGTCAGAAGTGTTTCGCGCTCACACACGCTGATGGTTTGCATTCGGATTGTTCCAGAGCTCAGTGTGTACTGTACATTTTTGTGGGGGAAGAAAAAAAAAGAGAGAGAGGACACAATAAAAAAAAACAAGGGATGTAAGGAGGAGAAAAACCCAACCCTAGTGAGATGCTGATCCCAGACGGGGGGGGGGGGGGGGGGGGGGGTGAGGCGGGGCAGCGAGGCAGTGTGGGAACTCGAGTCAGCTGAGTCAGTCACTAAACACTCCTAACAGAAGGGTATCAGCGCTGGAGGACACACACTTCACTCCTCAGCTCAAATACCAGGTTTAACCTCCACTGTTTCACTCCTCCTTCAAATCCACTGTTTTCTATGTAGATCAGTGTCTATGTAAATGACCTTCACTTTGTCCAACTGTAACGTTGTCATGATCACAACATGAAGGGTGTTAAACTACAGTTCCCATCAGCCCTTGCACATCACGAGAGAGAGAGAGAGAGAGAGAGAGACTCTTCTACTATGACTTAACGCCTACAGTAAGCTAATACAAGCTTTAATACTTAATAAAATAATCTCTCAATCGTGAGAGAGAGTGAGCAGGGCACTCAATAATTTAGTGTCCACTTCCTCCCCGTCACTAGGGGGCTCCACATTATGGCTGAAGACTATCACGTGTTTCCTCCGAACCACGTGACTCCAGCCGACCACATCTTTTCGAACTGCTCGCTCACGCACCGTTGGGGGCGGAGTAACACACTCGGAGGACAGCGCTATCCGCCCCTTCCGCTTGCGTGAAGGACGTCCTAGACGCTGTGGTGCATGTTTCTCATTTTGATATCGTGTGTGGGTTCTGCTAAAGGGGCAAAAACTTTTGTGTGTTTGCATGTATGATTTTTTTTTTGTTCTGGCATGTAGGAGAGAGGTGTGTGTGTGTGTTTGTCCCGAGTGGCATCTGTTAATCAGTCTTTATAAGGAACATGCATGCAGGAAAGTCAGGCTTGTGTGTGTGGTGTGTGTGTGTGTGTGTGTGTGTGTTGCGGTTTCTCCTCCTCTGGCCGTGTTTCTGTTTAAAGGTTGGGGAAATTGCTGGAATGTTTGAGGCCGGTGCAGGAGGATGCAGGGTTGGTTCGCGCTCCCTCCCACATGTGGGATCTGTTAGCGTGGTGCAGGCATGGCGATGGTTACCGTGGAGACCGCCGCCCCTGGAAACATCCTTCCCGTATTACATACACATCTGTACGCGCAGGTTTCCTCGAACAGCTGTCATTCACTCACCCACTCGCTCTCTCTCCCTCTGACACACACACACACACACACACACACACACACACACTGACAGCTGTCAGGTTACTCAGCTGTTTATGAGCTCCACGTTAAGATTATTATTAAAATCATGACTCCAGGGTTGCCAGATTTATATTTTTGACAGCGTTTTTGTAAAATATGTAAAATTGCAATGTTTATTATACATAACTCAAGAAGGTAAATGTATTAATAAATAATGATAAAATTATGATGATAAAAAATATTTTTACCGCTTGTATATCATAAAGCATTTTTAATCTTATATTACATATAAAATGTTTAAAATGTCTTTTTCTCCTACGACGTACATACAAATAATGTGACTATGTTTAAACTTATAATAAGGTTATAATAATAATAATAATAATAATAAAATAAATAATTATCAGCCTGTTCTTCTTTTTTTTCTTAAAAAAATTTATAAAAATAAATAAATAATGTTGGCACCTTGTCCAGGGTGTACCCCACCTAGTGCCCGAAGTCTCCTGGGATAGGCTCCGCCCCCGCGACCCTGAACACAGGATTAAGCGGTATAGAAGATGAATGAATGAATGAAAATAAATAATTTATTGTTTTAAATGTAAATAAAAATAATGTTTTTTTATGATGAAAAAATATCTCAAATGTTTTTGAGAAGTTCAGAATCAGGTGTTTTCTGTAAATCCCAAAAAAGAATGACCTGAAAACCTGAAACGAGTCGAACACACTGTTTGCGTTCTCCTGGTCACTTTTCTTTGATGGAAAAATCGACTGTATGTTTATAAAGATATAAAAAGTCTTTAAGTTCAACTTTAAGTTAAATAAATAATAAGTTGTATTTTCTCCAGGATTTACTTACTTACTTTACTTACTTTTCTGTTGTGCCATAGTTTGATTAGTTTGTCTAAAAATGTTGTAAAAATGTACAGAAACAAGTTTTTTTTTTCATAATGTACTACGAGATGTGTTCGAGTCAAAGCGGGACATTTGATAACAGTCCAGAATAACCGAACTGAGAGTAAAAACTCCCTTTATGTCTCTATATAATGTCTCTTTATGTCCCCTGATACGCTAATGCACTTATCCCAGTGTCTCACTAGAACTTGGACACCATCAAGGTAGAAAGTTTTCTGATCAGACTGCCTGGAACGCTGGCCTCCCAGGAACTCCCTGTGTTTGTCCTTGAAGCCTTCTGAAAATTTTATCACAAGTCCCGGTTTGACCTGAACGGCCTCCATGTAAATGTAAGACACTGTTGTTAGCGAACACGTCGTTCTCGTGTCATTTCTCAGACGTTCCTCCTTGTTGCAGTACAGACCTGAACTCGGAAATTCCCCAACTAAAGGTCGAATCCCTCATCCCCTGGACTCCACTAGTCCTGTCACACACCTGCATATAATCATCCTCTCACACACACACACACACACACACACACACACACACACACGTGTGCTAATTGTTTTCCGTGCTGTACTGTGTTATTGATAACAGGCCACATGTTTAATGTAATCAGGTCCATGTGTTTCTCTCGCGTTAGCGCTGCGCCGGTGAAGCGGAGCCTCTGTTTGGGTTCGAGTTTCCAGAGTCGCCGCTATTCCGATGTGGGATTGCGTTCGGGATCGAAGCTCTCAATGAGGCTTTTGTTTCGTTACTTTCCTCTCCCGCAGTGTTACAGAGCAGCTGGACGGAGAGCTGGAGATGTTTTTGTATTTACGCTTGAGCTCTAATTCGCTAATTTCTGTTCAAATTACTCACTTAACACAAGTCACATGATTTACCGTACAGTGTAATTAGCAGTGCTGGGGCTTCGTGTATTTTTGGTTAATAGTTCTACTTATAGTGGAAATCCTACAGGTCATGATACGACAAAAAGATCATATTATAATACTTAGATTTGACGTGTGTCACGATATACTGTAGAGTTCAACTGAAGAACTGGCAGCTGAACAGCAGCGTCACGTTAAAACCGTAAAGGTTAAGAAAACAGTTGATTCTTTTTTCTTGTTGTATAACGATTACAGAAACTGAACTGCTGGGAGAAAAATAAGTTTTTCATTATTCATTCATTCCTTCATCTTCTATACCGCTTTATCCTGTATTTAGGGTCGCGGGGGAGGAGCCTATCCCAGGAGACTCAGGGCACTAGGCGGGGTACACCCTGGACAGCATGCCAATCCATCGCAGAGCACACACACACACACACACACACACACACACTCATTCACACACTATAGTCAATTTAGGAACGCCAATTAGCCTAACCTGCATATCTTTGGACTGTGGGAGGAAACCGGAGTACCCGGAGGAAACCCACCAAGCACGGGGAGAACATGCAAACTCCATGCACACAGAGACGGGAATCGAGCCTGGCCGGGGAATCGAACCCGGACCCTGGAGGTGCAAGGCGACAGTGCTAACCACTACACCACCGCGCTGCCCGTTTTTCATTATTTAAAGCATAATGTCAAATGATAGAAA
>CM060122.1:33876929-33894429 GCA_030522415.1 Channallabes apus
ACAAGAAAAACAAACAAACAAACAAACAAACAAACATAAAGAGGAAGTGAGCGCAGTAACGTATGTTTATTAAACTCTCAGGCAGGTGAACTAATGCGAGTGTCACATGGTCAGGGTGGCGAACTCCTCTGGAACTGACACTGGAGACTCCTTACACACGTTACACTTTAAACACTTTCCTCCAGAGACACAGCAGCGACTGTAGGGGTTTGATCTTAAGACACAGCGGACAGACAGACTGGTGAGACTGTGTGTGTGTGTGTGTGTGTGTGTGTGTGTGTGTGTGTGTGTGTGTGTGGACGTCGTGGGCAGTGAGTTTGTGAGACGGCGGTCTGCGCTGGCGAGACAGGAAACACAGAGAGGCGCAGGAAGGAAGAAACGCTCCGAGACCAAAATACACTTTCTATTTTTACTCAACAGCAGTTCCTTACTTTCAATCAGTCCAACTGCGCACACACACACACACACACACACACACACACTGTTACACACACTGTATCGTTCCCCTTCCTGTGTAACTGTGACTGTAGGGTGATTATATATAATCTAATCTAATCTAATGTAATCCAGCTCACACCCTCTGTTCACTAAACAGCTTTGATGTTTTTCTCATCTTTGCTCCTCTCACATTTCCTTAATGTTTCCTTTTCATTTATTCCGTTTTCTTCTTCATTCAAGTTTTTCTTTCTTTTCCCTTTTTCTCTTTTCTTAATTTTTTCTCTTTTCATTACATTTTATTTCACTTGCTTTTCTTTTTCTCTTTCTCATCTCACCTTCCTCTCTTTTCTATGTTTTCCTTTTCTTTCCTCCTCTCCTCCTCTCCTCCTCTCCTCTCCTCCTCCTCTCCTCCTCTCCTCCTCTCCCCTCCTCCTCTCCTCTCCTCCTCTCCTCCTCTCCTCTCCTCCTCCTCTCCTCCTCTCCTCCTCTCCCCTCCTCCTCTCCTCTCCTCCTCTCCCCTCCTCCTCTCCTCCTCTCCTCCTCTCCCCTCCTCCTCTCCTCTCCTCCTCTCCTCCTCTCCTCTCCTCCTCTCCTCTCCTCCTCTCTTCCTCTCCTCCTCTCCTCTCCTCCTCTTCTCTCCTCCTCTCCTCTCCTCCTCTCCTCTCCTCTCCTCCTCTCCTCTCCTCCTCTCTTCCTCTCCTCCTCTCCTCTCTTCCTCTCCTCTCCTCCTCTCTTCCTCTCCTCCTCTCCTCTCCTCCTCTCCTCCTCTCCTCCTCTCCTCTCCTCCTCTTCTCTCCTCCTCTCCTCCTCTCCTCTCCTCCTCTCCTCTCCTCCTCTCCTCCTCTCTTCCTCTCCTCTCCTCCTCTCCTCCTCTCCTCCTCTCCTCCTCTCAGTACTGAGTGATGTAACTGATCAGGGTGATGAACCTCCGCCACTCTGGGTTATTTCAGTGTACCGTGTGTGTGTGTGTGCGTGTGTGTGTGTGTGTTTAGGTGAATCCAGACCCGGCCCAGACCTCAAATTAGGAATGCAGTAATAAAGAGTAATGCAGTAATTAGTGTACATTAACTACTTTATATTAAATAATTTAGCAAATAATGGTTAAATAATTGAAGTAATTAATAATTTATTTATATTAATAAATGATTAGCGGATTCACAATACAAACGCTCGCATGTTTTCTACGCCGAGGTAAAACATCCCAACTCCGCGGGTCATGTGCTGATGGTTACTTAGCAACGGGAGACGCCGCGAAGGACACAGCTGGTGATTTACTGTACACGGCCTCTCAGGACATCCTCTTGGTATCACTGTGTCTTGTATTTTCCTTTAAGGTCAGTTTGTTTATTCGGTTTATTTGTTTATTTAGTTTGTTTGTAAAATCAGTTAAAGATGATTTTTCTCTTCCTAGTTAAATTAGTTTAAAATTCCTCTCGCAGTTAAAACACTCGTAAGCTTGTAATGTTAGAACTGTTTCGGTTCACAACAGTGCCATTACTTTTGCACTAACTCTGGTGTATAATGAATCTTCACTGTTAACGTTAGAGCTTCTGTTTAAGTGTCTGATTGCAGTCAGACAGTCGCATCTTCTCCACTGGGCCTGAACGTAACATGGACGTGTCCACCATGTGTGTGAGGTTACTAAAGGTCACTTACTCTCCACTGATGTTCCTGGTGTTGTGCTGTTGTGGTGTTCCTGGTGTTGTGGTGTTGTGATGTTCCTGGTGTTGTGGTGTTGTGATGTTGTGATGTTGTGGTGTTGTGATGTTGTGATGTTCCTGGTGTTGTGATGTTGTGATGTTCCTGGTGTTGTGGTGTTGTGATGTTCCTGGTGTTGTGGTGTTGTGATGTTCCTGGTGTTGTGGTGTTGTGCTGTTGTGGTGTTCCTGGTGTTGTGCTGTTGTGATGTTCCTGGTGTTGTGATGTTGTGATGTTCCTGGTGTTGTGGTGTTCCTGGTGTTGTGGTGTTGTGTTGTTGTGATGTTCCTGGTGTTATGATGTTGTGATGTTCCTGGTGTTGTGATGTTCCTGGTGTTGTGGTGTTGTGATGTTCCTGGTGTTGTGATGTTCCTGGTGTTGTGATGTTCCTGGTGTTGTGGTGTGTGATGTTCCTGGTGTTGTGGTGTTGTGATGTTCCTGGTGTTGTGGTGTTGTGGTGTTGTGGTGTTCCTGGTGTTGTGGTGTTGTGGTGTTCCTGGTGTTGTGATGTTCCTGGTGTTGTGGTGTTCCTGGTGTTGTGGTTTTCCTGGTGTTGTGGTGTTCCTGGTGTTGTGGTGTTCCTGGTGTTGTGGTGTTGTGCTGTTGTGGTGTTCCTGGTGTTGTGATGTTGTGATGTTCCTGGTGTTGTGATGTTCCTGGTGTTGTGGTGTTGTGATGTTCCTGGTGTTGTGATGTTCCTGGTGTTGTGGTGTGTGATGTTCCTGGTGTTGTGGTGTTGTGATGTTCCTGGTGTTGTGGTGTTCCTGGTGTTGTGGTGTTGTGCTGTTGTGGTGTTCCTGGTGTTGTGGTGTTGTGCTGTTGTGATGTTCCTGGTGTTGTGATGTTCCTGGTGTTGTGATGTTCCTGGTGTTGTGGTGTTGTGATGTTCCTGGTGTTGTGATGTTCCTGGTGTTGTGATGTTCCTGGTGTTGTGGTGTGTGATGTTCCTGGTGTTGTGGTGTTGTGGTGTTGTGATGTTCCTGGTGTTGTGGTGTTGTGGTGTTGTGATGTTCCTGGTGTTGTGGTGTTGTGGTTTTGTGGTGTTCCTGGTGTTGTGGTGTTGTGGTGTTGTGATGTTCCTGGTGTTGTGATGTTCCTGGTGTTGTGGTGTTGTGATGTTCCTGGTGTTGTGGTGTTGTGATGTTCCTGGTGTTGTGGTGTTGTGATGTTCCTGGTGTTGTGATGTTCCTGGTGTTGTGATGTTCCTGGTGTTGTGATGTTCCTGGTGTTGTGGTGTTGTGATGTTCCTGGTGTTGTGGTGTTGTGATGTTCCTGGTGTTGTGATGTTCCTGGTGTTGTGGTGTTGTGATGTTGTGATGTTCCTGGTGTTGTGATGTTGTGATGTTCCTGGTGTTGTGGTATTGTGATGTTGTGGTGTTGTGGTGTTGTGATGTTGTGCTGTTGTGATGTTCCTGGTGTCGTGGTGTTGTGATGTTCCTGGTGTTGTGATGTTCCTGGTGTTGTGGTGTTGTGATTTTGTGATGTTCCTGGTGTTGTGATGTTGTGATGTTCCTGGTGTTGTGGTGTTGTGATGTTCCTGGTGTTGTGGTGTTGTGATGTTCCTGGTGTTGTGATGTTCCTGGTGTTGTGATGTTCCTGGTGTTGTGGTGTTGTGATGTTCCTGGTGTTGTGGTGTTGTGATGTTCCTGGTGTTGTGATGTTCCTGGTGTTGTGGTGTTGTGATGTTCCTGGTGTTGTGGTGTTGTGATGTTCCTACTGTTGTGGTGTTCCTGGTGTTGTGATGTTGTGATGTTCCTGGTGTTCCTGGTGTTGTGGTGTTGTGATGTTGTGGTGTTGTGATGTTGTGCTGTTGTGATGTTCCTGGTGTCGTGGTGTTGTGATGTTGTGATGTTCCTGGTGTTGTGATGTTCCTGGTGTTGTGATGTTCCTGGTGTTGTGGTGTTGTGATGTTCCTGGTGTTGTGGTGTTGTGCTGTTGTGGTGTTCCTGGTGTTGTGATGTTGTGATGTTCCTGGTGTTGTGGTGTTGTGATGTTCCTGGTGTTGTGGTGTTGTGATGTTCCTGGTATTGTGATGTTGTGGTGTTCTTGGTGTCACCTTGCACCTTCAGGCTCTGGGTTCAGTTCCTGGCCAGGTTCCATTCCCGTCTCTGTGTGCGTGATGTTTGCATGTTCTCCCTGTGTTTGGTGGGTTTCCTCCAGGTACTCCGGTTTCCTCCGTGAGTGAGTGAGTGTGTAACGCTTGGATTTTATTAACCGCTTGGTTACAAGAAAACGGATTCGGGAATCTAAACAGGGGCTTGATAACAACACTTCCGGTATTGCGCAACCACAGCTGTACAAAACACGACGCGACACAAAACAATTATAATAAATTAAACCAAGTGTATTAAACAAAACAGACAGATAAATAAACAAACACGGTGCACCACAAACCAATATATACAAAATATATACAAATAGAAAAAAATGTGTGTGCGATGTATGCGGGTGTGTGTGTGTGTGTGTATGATAGTCCAGTGTCTGAAATATGGCAATTGGGGTGAAATGGTGAGTTGGAGAGATGGGTCGACCTCACCAGATAAAGATGGTAGGTCTGGGAGATCGAGAAATGGAATGAGCTGGGTACTGGATGAAATTATGGAACAATAATCCACAAGCAGTCTCACAGCCTCAAACAAAATGCAGCGCGCTGTCTTCATCTCTCCGTGTCGGCCTCAATGCCGGTTCCGGCTTTATGCCGGATCATGTGACCCACGTCACTTCTGGGTTCCCTTGCGACGTGATCGCGCATGCGCGGGAACTTGCCCGGTGACCAAACCACTGTCAATGGGGAAACAGAAACCGCCAGGGCACACCTTCGGCCACAGGTGAGCAGCATTAGCTCCAAGACCAATTTCCTGTTGTTGAAGGCGTCCCTGTTGTGTGGCTGTGCTACAAGTGAATGATGGTTCCTGACCTTTGACCTTTAGTAGAACTCGGATCCGGAACTTTGAGAAGTTAGTTTGAGAACCCCTGGTCTATAGTGTTGTTGTGTTGCTGTGTGCAGCATGTATCTCAGTTTGTGCGTATTGTGCGTGCGTGTGTGTGTGTGTGTGTGTGTGTGTGTGTGTGTGTGTGTGTGTGTTCTGTAGATCCATTTATAAAGCAGTAATGTGTTAACTCTCAGAAAACCACATGTGAGGAGGAAATACTGGTGTTTATTGTAGTGGAAAAAATGATAAGACACTCAGACACACTCTGTCTCTCCATCCCTGTCTGTCTGTCTGTCTGTCTGTCTGTCTGTCTCTCTCCCTTTTTTCACTGTCTGTCTGCCCCCCCCCCCCTCCCCGTGTATATATCGATCTTCCTCCAGGATCTTCATCAGCCTAGAGCTTGTTTGCTCTAATGATGTCATGTTGTGGCTGTGTGTGTGTGTGTGTGTGTGTGTGTGTGTGTGTGTGTGTGTGTGTGAGACCAAAACCTCGGAATGTACAGAAAAGAGTAAAATCAGCATAAATCTGGATTAAACTCATTCTGTCAGCAAATCGTCCAGATATTATACAGTTCCTGTGCTACAGTTCAGCCTGCACGCACGTGTGTGTGTGTGTGTGTGTGTGTGTGTGTGTGTGTGTGACTTACTGACACTGGAAACTCTGAGATGATTATGATTAGTGGAGCGACTGACACACACACACACACACACACACACACACACACACACACACACACACACACACACACACACGGACGTTCCCGATGTCGTGGTCGTTCGTGGTGACGTGAATCATCTTTGATCAAAGCAACAAAAACAAAAGCGCCACTTGATACAAATCACTTTTATTGGTTTGTTTCTCAACTTAAATTTTTTTTTTACAGGAACATAAACACTTTAAATACCCTGGAACATATTTAGACTTGGGGTTTTTTTCAACATCAAAGCAGCACAAAGATCAAAGCAATAAAAACTAAAGTTTTTTTATGAACTATTTTAATGAACCTTAATAAACTTTTATTTAAACTCATTTAAATGTATGATCTAATCTCTGATAGTCATTTGTTTTTTTTTTAAATTGTTAAATAAGGTTATCTGTTTAAAGACAAGCAGGGGGCGGGGCTATTCTTATATGAGGTCACAGTAGGGAGAAGATCTGCTTGGCTTGTTTAAACTGGAGAGAGAGCAATAATAGTAATGAAAGTCTTAGAGTGAGAGCAGATGATTCTGAAGCTTACACACACACACACACACACACACACACACACACACCTTAATAAAAGTCATATCAAAGATGTAAACGTGTCAGGGTGTGTGACGTGAGGAGTGTGGAAGCTTCCAGACTCAGACTCACCCAGTCCTCAGGTCCCGAGTGTCTCCGATATGGACAGTGTCAAAAAAAAAACCTCTGTGTGTGTGTGTGTGTGTGTGTGTGTGTGTGTGTGTGTGTGTTTGGAGTAAGATGGGATGATGTCATGGTTCTTTTATCCGCTTTGGAGTCGCTCCGTGCTGTCAGGAGGGAATCTTGGCCCTGATGAGCACCTGAAATGAAAGACATGGTGTGTGTGTGTGTGTGTGTAGTAAGAATCTGTGTTAGGTCTCTATGTGTGTGTGTGTGTGTGTGTGTGTGTGTGTCTGCAATTGTGTCCACGTATCTGCCGTCAGAAACACACATTTCAGACGGGATCATACATCTGTTGGTCTCTGGGAGAGAAAATAAAGACGAGACGAGATTTAAACACGGACACTGAAGCCAAGTTTATGTAATCTGTTCCATATCCATTAGGAGTAAACACAATGTGTGTGTGTGTGTGTGTGTAGTGCTGTTGTGGGTAATTAATGAGAGACGTTGTGCTGTGATGAAGAGAAACTGCTCGTTTCGTGAGTTTCCCCCCTAACGGCATTTTTCACATTAGTAATATCGTCCCGTACCCGAGTTCTCTCATGCGTATCTCATCTGTACACACTCCGGTACAGCAGGTGGCAGTATGCAGGTACTATCATGTTGTTTTGTGACATCAAGTGCCAACACGTGCAGTTCCTCGAGTGACCACTGGGAGCTCGTTCTAAAAGTGAGTCAAGTTAAAAACTTTACACCAGAAATAAACACGTTTACAGACTGGTACAAAAAACAGCTGGATTTCACGTTCATGACACCTGTACAGGGGGGTGAATATTTATGTAACTCATCATGTTAAACCATAGTGGTACCTCACGGATGCCCCGCCTCATGAATTTTCACCTTAATAACTCAAATTATGCATTTTTTTGGCAAACGAGCGACCGAACCAAGCGCCGGCTAAGTCTCGCGTACGTCCAGGAGCCGTTTGAAATTTGTTTTTGCGTCAGTGGAAAGCCGTGCGAAGCGTGTTTACAAATGGGAAGACGCAGCACCATGGGTCGCGAGAATGTTATCGAGGACGATAGCAAGAAGAAAAAGGAGCCGCTTTCAGTTTGTTTTTTAAAGCAGCCGGTGGCAAGAGGAATCATAAAGTTATTTCATATTTGAAGTAATTTAAAGTCTTTTCTAAATGTTTGAATTGTTTTTATATGCAAAAAAATGATTATAACATGATTGTAGTTTTGGAAATTGGCAATATTGGTAATATTTTTGGGTGGCTGGAACGGATTATCTGCATTTACATTATTTCCTATGGGACGACGTGTCTCACAGTACGAAATATGTATTTCAATACAATATGTTGGAACCACTAGCTCTTTACTATGCATCAGTTAACTGAAATCGTTGTAGTTTAACTTACCATAGGAAATTGTGAAGATGACACGTGGCGGCATGTAGGGTTCAATCTGAGTTCAAACAAATGCATTAGCGTATACATTTATCTATTTGCTCCACCCATTTGCCCATTTATGGATTAACCGGGGGATCAGGGCGGAGTCAGCTCCTGCCAACGTGGTGACAACCGAGCTTCAAAAATGCTCTTCAGTAAACCTGTGGATGGCGCCACTGAGGGTTTGTCCAGCGTTTTTTTACACAGTGTGTAGTTTAGGTCCGGTTAGCTTTCATGTTGTTCCTGAGTGAGTACGCCGTGTTCACTGTGTTTGTAGTTACTGGACTTTGAAGTTAAGTGTCCTTTGATCCGTTCCCGAGTGTGAAAGTAGCCTTAGCGAAGTGATGTAGCTCACAATCACAGCGTTCGCAGGTGTAGTCCTGATCCTCTGAGTTCTGGTTTATGGTTCCAAAGAGTAAAGGAAAAAAATATCTGCCTTTTCTTTTTTTATTGCGACTTTCAGAACGATGTCTCAGTGCGTGCGATTCATATTCTGTAAAAATTAATTCAGCAAAGACATAGCGCGTGAGTCAGAGCCATCAGTCTGTTAAACTCGGCTGATTGCGTGTTTAGTATTCGCCCCGGGACGCCTCGCTTTTAACCCGGAGACCCCGACCGTTAGATCATTTTCTCCCTTCACGTCCAACTTCTAATCAAACACAGGCGGATCACACCGTACAGGCGCGCAGGTTAAAGAGCAGCGCTGCCAGGACCTGTCGCCTTTAAATGCTGAGAATCCACCCGCCGCTATATCTCTCCAATCTCTGTCAGCGGAGAGAGAGAGAGAGAGAGGGGGGGGGGGGGTGAAAGACGAGCGCCGGGGAACGAGTCAAAGGCTGGAGACAATCCAAAAGGACACGTTTCCTTAGAGAACTGCCAGGTCTCCCTCGCTGTCTCTCTCTCTGTCTCTCTCTCTCTCTCTCTCTCTCTCTCTCTCTCTCTCAGGGCTGCTAGCTTTGGCAGAAGGTCTCGACAGGTTTAGGTTGCAGTTCCTCCTTGATCCCTTCTGAAAAGGAGTTATTGTAGGGATTTACAAAAACCACAAAGAGTGAGAGAGAGAGAGAGAGAGAGAGACAGGATGAACAGGAGACATGTATATACAAAGCAGGTTCTGAAGGTTAGAAGAGGACTCGTGTGTGTGTGTGTGTGTGTGTGTGTGAAGTTAAAGAGTTAGAGACCCAGTTTTTTTAGCTGATCCAGTAGAACTGTGCGCTTTTTTTAGCCGCTGGATGAGACGGCGGTAACGAGGACATTCATCATGTCGCAGGTCGTGTTCATTTATCTGGAACAGCGGCTCGGCGTCTGGGGCTCCGTGAGACAGAGTGGGACTGAGAATTCTGTAACCCGAGTGCTGATCTAATCAAACGACCTGTCTGTCTGAACGCTGAGCAGAGAGACAGACAGACAGTGAGAAGGAAAGCTCTTATTATTGTAGGTCTATAATTATAATTAGTGTTTGTTAGTCTCTGACTCGTTATTTTCATCCAAAACGTTTAGCAAAAAACGCCGGTGTGTTGACACAGAAGTTTATATATATATAAAAAAGTGATAGTTTATGGTTATGAAATGAATATCTGATTATGTAGGCAACTAGTAGTTAAATAATTAGTTGAGTAAAATAAAGTAATTTATAATAAAAAAAATGTAAACATAAAGTTAAGGTTTTGGGTGAAGTAGGTAAGAAATGTGTGAAGATATTAAGAAGCAACTGAAATAAATGTTTCCCTTGGCAGTGATTGAGAAGTTTTATAAGTATGATGTGAATTATTTAAGTAATTGCTAAAGTTCAATAAACAATAAGATAATATTTAAATAAAAAGGTTTAGTAAGAAAGTAGGAAGTTTAATAAGTTTGGACCCAAGTATTTAAGTAAGTATTGAAGATCATTAAAAAAATAAAGTTAAATGAGAAAAACTAAATGAGAGGTTGAGTAAGTATTTAATTAAGCTAAAAAATATAGATTTGGGCAAAATCCTAAACTTGTAAAGATATTAAATAACAATTGAAGTGTTATGTAAGTAAAAGGTTACGTAAATAGGAGATATTTAATTAAATATTAAATATCAGTAAATAAGTTGAATATTTGTGTAAGCAATTAAAGAAGTATGTAAACACTTTAAATATGAAGTTTAATGTTTAGTTAAGAAGTTAAGATGTTTAAGTTTATGTAAACACGTATTTAACTAAGTAAGATATTTTTAACCAAATGTTGAAGTTCAATATATAAAAAGTTAAATATTCAAATAAAAGGATAAAGTAAGTTTTAAACAAAGTAAAAAAGTTTAGAACAAATACAATTAAGTACTAAAAATCTGTAAATAAGTTCAATATTTGAATAAGAAATTAAGTATTCAATTAAGCAAGATGTTTAATGAGTAAGATATGAAGTTTTTATATAAGCTGTTAAGTAAGAATTTAATTATATAAGAACCAAAGTTCAGTAAGAACTTCAATATTTGAGTAAGAATGTAAGTAGCTAAGTATTAGGTAAGTATTTAAGTAAATTGTTTAATAAATAAGACAATATGCATTTAAATGAGAATTTTGTTAAATTAGTAACTGAGGAAGTGAGAGTTTAGAAAAACAATAAAAGTAGATTTCAATAAGTGTCTATAAGTTTTTAGGAAAGTAATTTAGTGTAACTGAGTAAGTAGTGAATTAAGAAAGTAATTTAAATACGTATTTAATAAACTGCTGAGTAAGAAATCAGGTACGTTGAGTAATTATCTGGAATAGTTTATGGAGTGAAATGTTATGAAATGAAAACTGCTCAGGTTTTAATGCTGAAAAAGAAGTTCTTTAAAGTAAAATAAACTTGTAAATCTGCTGTTATTGTCTCCTTTTACGAGCAAAAACAATATATTTTATTACGACTGAATTCTTCATTTACACACTAAGTGTTCATTTCATTTCATTTTCAAAACTCAACTCTGCTTTTTTTTGTTTTTACTTTTTTTTAAATTTATTTAACCTGAGTGTTTTCATTACAATGCTTTTTTTTCCTCACCACATTACTCATGTTTTTCTCTTTTCTTTTTTCCTTTATTTGTGTCCGTCTGTGTAGTTTTATTGAGCTCAATCCCCTGTTATTTGTCCGTGTCTGGGGAGTTTTTACACAGCAAGGAGGCTCGTAAATCTCGTCTCGTCCTGAGGGGAGAGAAGAGCGACAGGGCAAAACATTCTGCAAGAGGCTTTTTTTTGTAGGCTTTGGGTTAGAAAACCAGCGATCCAGAACCACACAGTAGATAAATGGCAATCGTCTGTTTTCCGTAGACTCAAGCTTTTATTACGTCTCCGTCAGAGTTGCCCGGCTAAGCAGTCTAGATTTCCATGATATGGTTTAGTGTTACGTATGTATTTTTCCTTTTGCTGAAATAATGTTTATCACATTTGCATAATGCAGTGTATTTACTGATTTACACATCCCCCACTCATTTTTAAACAAATTCGGTGTGTCCTGTTCCTGCAATTACAATGATGCTACTTTCTGATTCTAATACAATTTTATATGAACATTAAGCTAACATGTAGCTATACATCTTTATTTGTAGCTATAGTTAATATGCTTATTTACTTCAATAGTTTTTATTTTCTGCAATTATAATGCATCTTTATATTAATGTGTTTAGATAATTGTAAATTTCCTGAGTTGGATACTAGTTGCCATAGTAACGCTTAGCTAGGCCTATTGTTGATGTGCAGCATTTCTGTGTGGATCGATGCATATTGCACATATATAGGTGAAAGAGAGAAAGATTCACACTTTGCTCAATATAAGATTTTTAGCACCCTGATATATTGGGTGTTCCCCAAGGCTTTATACTAGGGCCACTTTTTCTCTTTTATTTTCTGTTCTGCGTTAAACAAACTACATTTCTCTTGCTAACATGTTAGTAATAAAAGAATATTATTATGAGTTGTTGTTCACTTCATTGAAAAAGCTCATTATGTTAGAAAACAGGATTAAGTTTTGAGGTAGAAGCCACATGCGTCGCCTCACTCAGTCCCAGCAGCACACGCTGACTTAGTGCACGCTCCATGGAAAAGACATTTGAGAGGTTATTTAATTTTTCCGTTCCACTCCGAGTCGAGTCGTCTTATTATCTGGCGCACTCGGTGAGGTCATCTGTGTGCACAAGGAATTTATTTAATTTTATAAAAACCGCTCTGACATGGCGAGCCGCGCCGACTCTGTAACCGCTTTTACGAGAGCGGCAGCGAGTGGCTTCTCAGATGAGATGAAAGCGCTGAGTCAGAGCGACGTGTTATTGGGTATTAATCCAGAGCTTCTTCTGGAGATCTAGTTTTGCGGTAAAGAGAAAGTAACAAAGGCGACGTGTGAGACGTGAAGCGAAGACGGTACTGCGGTTATTACACAAGCGTTTTACTTTTCTTTGTTGTTGTTTTATTTCTTTTTTTTCTCGACATGGCTAATTATAGCAGCGGCTTTGAACCCAGAGACTTTTTAATAACGTCGGAGGGATTTAAGGCGGGATTTAAACTGTTTGCTGTTCCTTCTCTCCCACTCTCATTGACCCCTGAATGCTGACACGGCTTTCGTTTTGAAGGCCTGGTGTGATAATTCTTGGTCACATGACCTCTAGCGACCCACATTTAACCCTTTAACGTTTGTGATGGTGTGGTTTGTGATTTTTTTTTTACAGGTCAGACAGTTAAATCTAAGACAAAAGGCAGAATCATAAGGTGAACGTCAAAGGCTAGTCGATAAGCAAACAGAAGATCACAGGAACATCCAAGATCCATAAAAACACAGAGAGCAGAACAAGAGCAATACAGCAGAATATCACAGTACTGGATATAAAGACTTGGTGATGTCAGGCATGAACATGGCAGCCAGGTTTGAGGAGGATTCCAGCTGTTCAATATAAGAAGAAAATGATATATAAACACTGTATACATCTAAGAAGTAATGTACAAGGGTTGTACTGAAAGTAATGCAAAAGTGGACCTATGTTTTTATTATCTGACACAGTGGTTCAACACGTTTTACACATGTTGGTAGAGTAACTGTCTATGCAAAGCTATGACTCATCATAATCTTCATCTACAAGCCATGCGATGAGCCCGACTTCCGAAACCTGTTTGAAAAACCACTTTGTCCCAGTGTGCAGCGTACTAATTCTGTATTTAGGTAAAGGTAGAGCTTCCCAAAGGCAAATACTTCTGAGTAAAAGAAGCAGAAAGTACAGCTTGAATTAGCTCACATTTGTCTTTTTAATAGAAAAAAGTCTCTCTCTCTCTCTCTTTCTCTCTTTCACGATGTCAACCTGCTGTTTTCGTCTCTGTCTGCAACCATCGCCACTTCTGATTTCACACAGCTGTTGCATTAGTATGTCTGTCTCGATGGAAAGTCAAGTTACAGTACGCAATATCGCATAATAGTCAGCAGGTGGCGCTTCAAGTACTACACACCACTGTGGTTAGGTAACGTAATGTGCATTAATGTAGTGAAGTAAAAGTACAGATAATTGCTGCACTTTTGAACAGAGTTCAAGTGAAGTGTATCCTCTAAAGCTACTCAAGTAAAGTACAAATTAAGTGTAAAATAAAAGTAAATGTCCTTAGTTACCTTCGACTTCAAAGTGTATTTCCAAAGAGAATTCGTGAGTTTCAAAATGCATGACTTGTGTTGGAGGTTATGTTGAGTCGTACCTTTGTATAGAGGAAGCATTACTCTACCACCATGTGCAATTTGATCAACATGTGTCAGTTAATAAAGAAGTCACGACCACTTTTGATTTGCTTTCCATACAGTCCTCGTATTAAAATATTTTATATATTTTAAATATTTTAAATGTTAATCCTAGAGATATAAAAACGGACATAAATAGCGTCAGATCTCTGAGCCTCATGGCTTTTGATGGCATTGAGCCAAGTGTTACAGTACATAAGAAATAAAACACTTCGGGGCGCGCTTTTATCAGAAACTAATCAGTGAAGCGGTGGTGTGATACGGTGTAATAATACATGTTGCTTCTACAACAACTTGTATTATTTCTCATGCACAACAGCGTTTAAGGAAGATTAAATATGAGAAAACTTTTGAATAAAGTTGCAGCTTTACTTCTGAACCTGACTTTTATCAAGGTTTCATAAATTACATCTAATCAGAATCTAGAACCTGACAACGCTGCGGTACAAACACAGTTACAAGCAAATTAAATATTAATTGATAGTAAATATGAAATGATTGAGATTTTTCCAGCTGTCTGTCACGTGTCCCACATCCTGGCGATGCAGGTGTTCCTCAAGGCTCTGTCCTGGGCCCGTTTATGTTGTGCTTTGTTTTTCCGTTTTTATTTCCTCGTGTTTGTTCTGATGTTTGTGTTTGCCGTTTGATGCTTAAGTCAAACAATTACAAAGCCAAATAAAGCAGTGTGGATGCTGAGGACGTTCCGGAATCCACCTACCATCAGGTCTATTGTCTTTAGTCGTCCTGCATGTCTTTATCTTTCTCCTGAAGTCTCACACACACGCACACACACATACACAAACAGCTATACATGTATGTGTGTTTGCGTGTGTGAGAGAGAGCGTCAGAGGAAGAGAAAGGAATAAAGAGATAAAACAGAGAAAAAGAGAGACAGACAGAGAGATGCATACAGGGAGACAGAGAGAAAGACAGACTGAGGGATAGACAGGGAGACAAACAGAGAGACACAGACAGATAGAAAGAGAGAGAGACAGATGAGTATGGAGAGACAAACAGACATGGACATAGAGAGGGACAGACATGGTGACTTGCAGAAAGAGAGACGGACAGACAGGTAGACAGATGGAGAGATAGACAGGCAGACAGAGAGAGGGTTAGAGTAGTGGAAAAGATAAAAACAGAAAAAGAAAGTTGTCTTGGCACACACACACACACACACACACACAGTAAGCATGTCAGTGTATCAGGCTGTAATAATGCTGATGTAAGCATGTTGACCTTCGACCTCTTGTGTCCTGTGTGTATGTGTGTGTGTGTGTGTGTGTGTGTGTGTGTGTGTGTTAAACACACACATGTAGGACATGGGGTGAACAGGTGGCTCTGCTGTCATTTAGGTTTATTTTCGGTAACTGCGCGAGCTCTGAATTTTCACCTCTGAAGGACCTGAATGCCGTGCGCGTTCCTGTGTGTGTGTGTGTGCATGTGTGTGTGTGTGTGTGTGTATGCGTATTTGTGTGTGTGTTTGATGTTTTCTTAATAAAATTTGTATTTTATTTTATTGATATCGGAAAAATGTACACCAGGGCATAATTGTCAATTGGCCGCTGTGTGTATTATGTAAGAGACCGCACTTGGAAATTGGCGAGAAAGTGTGTGTGTGTGTGTGTGTGTGTGTGTGTTTGTGTATAATGCTAACGTTGGACAAAATTGAGGCATCTCTCCCAAAGTAATTGCAGCATTTTTATCTCCTTAAATATCCCAAGCCGTTTTTAAATTATGTCTCACACACACACGAGTACACACACACACACACACACACACACACACACACACACACACACACACACAGACACACACGGAGTCTAAGCCACAACTGAGAATATCCTGTGTTAACAAGACGCCTCACATGTTGTTTGCAGCCCTCTGTCTGTTTCACATCTGTTCATCTGAAACATTTCTGCTCCGTCCCCTCTCTCTCTCTCCCTCTCTCTCTCTCCCTCTCCCTCTCTCCCTCTCTCTCTCTCCCTCTCTCTCTCTCCTGATCACTCGTCCCGGTTATTTAAATGTACCTAATAGCGAGAGTTCCTCAGGTGTTCCTCAAGGAGCGACGAGGATTAAATGATTGTAAAGACGGTTTAATTTAAAGTGACGTATCAGTCAGGCAGAGCTGAGGCTTAGGGTTAGCGGGAGACTAAAGATTTTTATAAACAGTGGCTTCTTCCTGTTCTGGGCTTTAAACTCACAACCTTCCACTCACTTACACAGATCCTTCACCATTCAGAGATCGGTGTGCCCTAATAGATACCAAATCCGCGGCTAAATCTCACCCTGGATATTAGCCGCTCTGTTTATCTTAAAGATGAAGCGTTTGCGATTTTGCGTGAAATCAGGGTCAAGTGAAATGAGGCGCGATCCCTCGTTCTCTCTCTCTCGGAGTCTCCGAGGTTCTTCAGGCTGATGAAGCCAAAGTATTTGACTTTAATCCCGGACTGGCGTGATTTCAGTGCTGGCGTGTTTACAGTGTAATCATGCCCAGGCCCGTGTATTTTTTCATATGCGTGTTTAAAGGGTCTTTTTGGCGAATGTTGCGTGCACCTTATTACGCTGTTAAAAGGCGTACGGTGGTATTACGCCCGATCGAAGCGCAGAGATCCAGGGCTCGCAATTACTCACATCCTGAGTACGCTGGATGTACGCTAACATACATTAAAACCATCTCGAGTTTCTGATATACTGTAGATCTCGCCAAAGATATCCAGGTACAGATCGGATCTTTGGATACACACTCTCTGGACGACGGAGCTCAGTTTTTCCCCTGTTGTTCCTCTCTGTTTCTTATTTGGCCCGGGCCTGTTTTGTGGAATACGGGTTTTTCCACATGCTGCTTTGGCCTGCGGCTACATGAAGGACGTGCAGCGTTTAGCGAGGTATTCCCAACCTTGTACCTCTCCCCTGTGCCAGAACGAGTCCTTTAACACCAGAGCGCTTTTATCCTGTAGTTTAGAGTTACAGAACCACAACAGAACACACTGTTTAAACCACTTCAGTACATGCTATTTAGATGATTTGAGTCGTTTATTTAAAAACTGGTGTATCCTGGCACGCACTTGGTTCTTCTCCGGGTTTGATGGGTTTCCTAATTACTAGTCTTGTTTTTGTGCTGTCCTTGAGGGTGTTTTTGTTTGGATTTAGAACTTATAAGAACCAAGGACGCTTGTCCACTCAGAAAAGCGACGCTCCAGCAATGGTGTGGATCTTCCATTGAAGCGCCCCCTTGTGGCTGAGCGAGATACGGACAGACGTCTGGGTGTAAATGGTGAGTTCTCAGGGTGGTGGTGGTGGGGGGTTTGGACAAACGCTCAAGAGGCAGTATTTTTTTTTTTTACGATGGGAGGAGGACACCTCAGGCGTGTTTGTCTAATAAAAAAGACAATAAAAGAGGAGTTGTCACTGAAGCGTAGTTGGTGGGCATCAGCAGCCTCCTCCCTTCCACCGTCATCTCCAACATCTGTGTTCTTTGTGCTGGAGGAAGTACTTGAGAACAAGGAGGCGTGAAACATCTCATTTATAGGGCTTAAGGTTCTGCTCGTCTACGGCCCACCATGCCACACACACACACACACACACACTCGCTTGCGGTGCTAATTTTAGGCCGTGATCATGATATCGTTATCTCGTACCTGCTGCTTTCGAAAAGCCAAACGCCTCTTTGCTTGAGGAACTCACCCTGAAACCTTTGATGGACAATCTGAGAGGAAATAAAAGCTAAAAACCTTAGCGTCCATGCTGTTTCTTTCTTCTACGTATGTGTATGTGTGTGTGTGTGTGTGTGTGTGTACGGTGAATGATTACAGGCTGTACATGTGTGTGTGTGTGTGTGTGTGTGTGTGTGTGTGTGTGCACATCTGGTAAGACTGTGAGGAAGGAGACGGAGTAGTTACATCAGGAACAGACAGAATAACGCCC
>CM060122.1:33899429-33914429 GCA_030522415.1 Channallabes apus
CTCACTTCTTTACTTATACAGTATTACATTATGCTTTATGGCTTTAAACATGAATGTTGGTAAATATTTACTTAGAAACTGAATCTCTAAAACACACACACACACACACACACACACAGAACAGCAACGAGTGTGGGAAAGAGAGCGAATGTGTAAGGGTGGAGTAATAATCCTATTTTTTGGTGTGTTTTTTCATCTTGTTGAGTTCCTCACACCGGGCGCGGGTCCAAGTGAGACGTTCTGCCAGGGCTTTGTCTCGCTCAGACTGGCACGGCTCTCTGTGAGAACATTCACAGCAGTTGTTTTTATTTTTGTGTCACGTTCATTTCCATTCGATTGTACCGAATTAAATTTGGCCAAACGGAACATAATTTAACTGATTTTAATTGAACTTAATGGTGCACTTCTTCCTGTGTGTGTGTGTGTGTGTGTGTGTGTGTGTGTGTGTGTGTGTGTGTGTGTGTGTAGGTTCTGCGAGTGGTAATCTGGCAGCTCAAGAGGCCGTGAGGAAACAGGCAACTTTACGTAAGCCGTCGTTACCCAGGACCACGGAGCAGCTCTCCAGTACGAACACGTCTCGTTTCTCATCTTCATCACCTTCACTCGCTCGCTATGATCCAATCAAACGGCTCCATAGATTGGATGTGATGTCTTTCCTTCTAAAACATCCAAGTGTGCCGCACCCATCCCCTGTCCAACACCACTGTAGCCTAGCTAGAGAGCGAAATATAGAAAACAACAAATTAACAAGAGACACAGAATCATCATCATCATCATCATCCTCAGAGTGAAGTAACGACATTATAGGATTAGTCACAGAATCCCCGCCCACTTCCAAACATATAAACTCCACCCAGTTATTCTCCACTAATCAGTATTTCAGATGGGTAAATAAACTAGCGATAAACGTGTCGCTGCTAACAAGCTACGCGTCTCCGCGGTTGTGAGAACTCGTGTACTTCTAGAGAGGGTTTAATGGGGAGCACTTACTTACGTTCTTTCACAGAATGATGCTAATGCTAGCTGTTCATTCATGTACATTATACTAGGTCTAAATCATGTGACTTCAATACAGATTCCTGTCTCTCTGTCTCACTCTCAGGTTGTCTGAACTGCAGTCGTATCACGGCTCTCACGGATCGTCTCAGCTCTCTGGAGGAAAAGGTAACACCGTCTCTCACCATGAGTGTGTCTTTAGTTTAACACCCGCTGGTCAGCCTGCTGGGGGTCGTCATAGTGTTCATGTCTGAATCAAACACTTCTTTAAACACCACATTGTGTATTAATACTAATTAATGTTCTCCACTATGCACCAGGAAATAAACACACTCATAAACACCTGCGTTCACCAATAAACACCACTATTTAACGACAAACATCAGGATTCACTAATATACATCAAGGATTCATGAAAAAACACCAGCATTCAGTAATAAACATCAGAGTTTACTATTAAAACACCACTGTTTACTAATAAACATCAGAGTTTACTAATAAACACCAACATTCAGTAATAAACATCAGAGTTTGCTATTAAAACACCATTGTTTACTAATAAACACCATCGTTCAGTAATAAACATCAGAGTTTGCTATTAAAACACCATTGTTTACTAATAAACATCAGAATTTACTAATAAACACCATCGTTCAGTAATAAACATCAGAGTTTACTATTAAAACACCATTGTTTACTAATAAACACCATCGTTCAGTAATAAACATCAGAGTTTACTATTAAAACACCATTGTTTACTAATAAACATCAGAATTTACTAATAAACACCAGCATTCAGTAATAAACATCAGAGTTTACTATTAAAACACCATTGTTTACTAATAAACACCATCGTTCAGTAATAAACATCAGAGTTTACTATTAAAACACCATTGTTTACTAATAAACACCATCGTTCAGTAATAAACATCAGAGTTTACTATTAAAACACCATTGTTTACTAATAAACACCATCGTTCAGTAATAAACATCAGAGTTTACTATTAAAACACCATTGTTTACTAATAAACATCAGAATTTACTAATAAACACCATCGTTCAGTAATAAACATCAGAGTTTACTATTAAAATGCCATTGTTTACTAATAAACATCAGAATTTACTAATAAACACCATTGTTCAGTAATAAACATCAGAGTTTACTATTAAAACACCATTGTTTACTAATAAACATCAGAATTTACTAATAAACACCATCGTTCAGTAATAAACATCAGAGTTTACTATTAAAACACCATTGTTTACTAATAAACACCATCGTTCAGTAATAAACATCAGAGTTTACTATTAAAACACCATTGTTTACTAATAAACACCATCGTTCAGTAATAAACATCAGAGTTTACTATTAAAACACCATTGTTTACTAATAAACATCAGAATTTACTAATAAACACCAGCGTTCATTAATAAACATCAGAGTTTACTAATAAACACCATAATTTGCCAATAAACACCATTATTCAGTAATAAACATCAGGGGTTCATGAATAAACACCAGCATTAACTAATAAACACCAACCTTCTCCAATATACACCGTCGTCATTCACTAGTAAACACCAGGGTTCTCCAGTAAACAGAGATGTTTACTCCAGCACACACTGACGTTCACTAATAAACACCAGCATTAACACCTAGACCTTCTCAATCACTGGGGCTTTTTATAATAATTATAATTAATGTAGGTTTTGAGAAAAGAAGCATATTTAGGAAAGAAGAACCAGACGTAAGATACAGTCCGGGATTAAACACCAGTGTTGGGGGAGGGTGGGGTGAGACTCAGCCCTGTTATATTTGTCGCTAGCGATGCTGAGGTAGACGAGATGAAGTTTTCCTTCATGTGGATTAAAATGTTAATCAGAAGGAGGCATTTAAACACGCGGTTAGAGGTCGGTGTGAGAGGGGGCGCCGCAGGACTCCGTCCTGACGTTTGGATTTCTGTCTCCACTACAGGTCCAGCTCCTGTCTGTCCAGTCTAAGGGTGGAGACGACCCCGAGTCGTTCGCCTCCACTTCCTCCTCCCCCCTCATGGGGACTCCACTTGCCAGAGGAGCTCCAGGAGCTCAGGGTCCTGCAGGTACGAGACGTCGCTCTGAGTGCAAAGGATGGCGTCATGTCTGTCTGTCCACACGGCAGCCGTCTCACTCTCTCTCTCTCTGTTTGTCTGATGTCTTTTTTTGTTTCTCTATAGCTCTCTGTCTCTCTCTCCTTTTCATCACTGTATCCTTTTTCACTTACATTTTCTCCTTCATTAGTCAGTCACTTCACAGAGCTAATCCTGTTCTCCGTGTCCGTGTCCAACCCCCTGGTGCTGTTTATCTCAACTCACAGATGGTGGTTTTTTCTTCTCTTTTCTTTTTTTCTTCTGGCGAGGATTAGCAGAATTAAAGCTGTGTGTGTGTGTGTGTGTCTGTGTGTGTGTGTGTGTGTGTGTCTGTGTGTGTGTAATAGAGAGAGAGAGCTCTAGTTGTTTGGAAAGATTGTCATTGTGGCTGTAGAGTACAATCAGAGCCTTGAGGTTTACTCAGATTTCAGAAAGAAAAAGAAAAATCATGTCACGCTGTCAGCATCATTCAGACTGCACGACTTACTTTATCCAGACACACACACACACACTTTGCAAACAGTTACACAGGATATCAAGACCTGGTCCGAAAGTGAAAGAGTTGAATCGGCGAGGTGACGATGATGGGAATTAACTCGGGGACGCATCAGGGGGAACGCGCCCGCAAGAGACTCGGGCCCCGCCCGCGGTGAGAGATACGTTTGGATACGAAGCGAAACACACTACTGTAGTCAGTGTTTGCTTCTTATTAGAGCGCCGCTTTCTGTGCACAAACGAGGGTCGATTTTATCGGTGTAGACGTAGTGAAAGCGAGTCGCTCAACCCAGACGTCTGGACGTAATCACTCTATACTCACGTCTAACTCGTCCTGATCGGCTTCAGGGCTGGTCGTCCTGAATTTGCATCCTGAAAAGTGATTGGCTCTCACACTTTATGATGTAACAAGCGTAAGCATTCTACAACGAACCTTTAGGTGTTTTCTTTTACTCCAGATGTTTACCTTCTACACATTACAGCTGTGAATCAGAGGTCGACTCTCAGGCATTGCCGTTTTTGATTGGATCGGATTCATCGTCTGATTTGTCTTGAGCAGCTTTAAAAATCAAATACTAAACTGAATACTAAAATTTACAATCAGTATTTAAAATCAACTGACAGTATCGGATAAACAATAAAATGTTGCGTAATTTGTGTTTAAACATCTCATTGAAAGCCATAATATATATATTTTTTTCCTGCTCAACACTCCAGTCCACTAGGTGGCGATTTTAAACTGACTGCTCCATAAACTCATAAGAAGAAAAGAGAAGTGATGCTCTCGCAAAACGCGAGTATATTGTGAAACGAATTTTCCTATAAGAAATAATGCAAATGCAGATCCATTAAAAACTATTACCAATATTATAATTTCCAACGCTATAATCATATTTTTTGTATATAAAAGCAATCAGAAAAATTATAAAATATGAAATAAATAGACATTAAACTTCACTTAACCTTAATTTATGATTCCTCTCAGCACCGGCTGCTTTAAAAACCAAACTGAAAGCGGCTCGGTTTCCTTCTTACTTCCGTCCTTGATAACATTCTTGTGCTGCGTCTTCACTAAATCTGAGGTCCTGCTGTAACAGGATATTAATCAGCAATACGGTGGCGTCGGGAGGATTATTTTCCTCTAACAGCGCGCCTCTGAAGTGGTTTATTCCTCTTACGCCACAGCAACTCGCCAACAATTACACTGTTATATTTACCAAAGAACAACGTCTACAGAAACTGAGCACTTTATCATCACTGAAGTGTCTTCACGTCCACACGTCTTATACACATGAACGAGCCGTTACTATAGAAACGAAGACATTAGTATACAGTAAACCCGCCAATCAGGTGCGAGTGAACATATTTATTCAAATGACCTTCTAGAAGCTTCTTGGATTCTTGCTATAAGATGAACCCTTCAGAGTTCTTCCAGAAGGATTAAACACAGGATCCTAAACAAAACCAGTTTCTATAAACCAGTAGGAGATGAAAGTATCCAGTGGAGTTTTGAATGAAGTTCTGGAGATCCTCAGCAGGTTCTGAGTGGAAAGTGTTCTTAAGAAGTTCCATTTAAAGCCTTTTTAAGTTGTTATTTTCTGGCTTGCATTGGGTTAACGTTCTCCTGTGTGGTTCTGCAGGGAAGCCGGGTTCTCAGGGTGTGCCCGGTCCGAAGGGAGAGGCCGGAGTGAGGGGACCTACTGGTGCTCCAGGGTCTCGCGGAACAGCAGGACCAGCAGGTAGGCTGAGGAACATCTCAGGGTCTCAGTCTGTTTCTGTCTGTCTGTTTATCTCTCAATCTGTCTGTCTGTCTGTCTGTCCAATTTCTACATCTGTCTAATAATCTATACTTACCTGTTTTTATTCCTGTGTCTGTCTGTTTCCTGCGTCAGTGAGTCAGTCTGTCTGCTGTCTTAATCTGTCTGTCTATCTAAACTTGCATGTCTTTCTTTCTTTGTTTTTTGTCTGTCTGCGTCTTTTTGTCTGACTGTGTCTATGTCTCTATGTCTGTCTGTCTTTCTTCCTGTGTCTGGACGTCTGTCTGCCTGTCTGTCTGTCTGTCAGTCTGGACGTCTGTCTGTCTGTCTGGACGTCTGTCTGTCTGTCTGTCTGGACATCTGTCTGTCTGTCTGGACGTCTGTCTGTCTGTCTGTCTGTCTGGACGTCTGACTGTCTGATTTCTACATATGTGCAGCTATCTATACTTACCTGTTTTACCTTCTGTGTCTGTCTGTCTGTCTAAACTTGCATGTTTTCCTTTCTTTGGTTGTTTGTCTGTCTGTCTGGCTGTCTGTCTTTCTGTGTCTCTTTTTCTGTCTGTCTTTGTCTATTTCTCTACCTGTCACTCTGTCTGTCTTTCTTGCTGTGTCTGGACATCTTTATCTGTCTGTATCTCTCAGTCTCTATATCTTTGTCTCTGTTTGTCCATCCATCCATTTATCTCTAATGTAAGAGGAATGATCTGACTCTTCTGATAATTCACTAGTCGTCTAGTGTCCTAGAGAGGGAGCCATGTAGTGCACTAGTGTGTGAAATGAGACGGAGCCCTGCTCTCCTCTCTCTCCTCGTGCCTCTGTTGTGGATCGCGTCCCAGATAAACACATTATACAGAGACGGCTGGATCTCATTCAGACGATGATCTGGTGGAAACTCTCCAGTGTGTGTGTGTGTGTGTGTGTGTGTGTGTGTGTGTGTTCCACTAATGAGAGCCTGTTCCTCTTATGGACAGCATAACAATAACACTAACTTTGAGGAATGTTGGTTTTCTCTGCGTTTTCTTTCCTTTCTCTGTCCGTGTGTGTAGAGAAAGTGCCGAGTCAGCATCAGACCCCACGCAGCTCTGCCAAAATATTTGTCCTTAAACTTTTTGTCCTTAGAGTTTCCTTTTTATCCTCAGCGTGGTGTGGCGCCCTCACCGGGTCATCCGGGGCACTGGAATGAACCTCACAGACCCCTCAAAGGCCAAAGAGAACCATAACTGCAGAACCGAAACACACCCGGCGCGGCCATGCGTACGGCTCGGGGGGAAAAAAAACACAACTCAATACGTAATGTTATTGTTTTCATAAGTTCCGGAGTGTTTCCTCAGGTGGCGACGTGTCTGTTGTCAGCGTCCCGCTCTGCCGAAAGGGATCCGAGCGACCTTTGACCCTGCGCCGGGTCCCTGCTGAGGGTTTGATGAGATTTTGAGGCGAACTCATACGAGCATGAGAAATGTACACAACACGCCCAGCCTTATTTCTTCCATATGGTCGTATTGTTTTTCTTCAACAGCCTGCAGTTTTTTTTTTTAAGTCGGTTAAAGCGGTGGTTTGAAACGTTTCCTCGACGTCCTCGCGATACGCATGAGCGAAGAACTCTTGATTGGTTTAGGAAAAACTCAGATGACGCACACTTTTAGGACTCGTGAGTCGGAAACACAGTCACTGAGAGTTAGACGAGTTTACAGGTAGAGCAGACAGACAGATCACTGTGTGTGTGTGTGTGTGTGTGTGTGTGTGTGTGTGTGTGTGTGTGTGTGTGTGTGTGTGCCCTTGACCAACCACATCACTGATGGATTTGTTTCCTGAGGACGGGAAACAGGATGTCGCTATGACGAACACACAGACATTTTTAATTAGTAGAACTTTTTCTAGATGATTTACTGAAGATATAACGATTGTTTTTTCAGAAGAGAGAGAGAGTTCAGAGTGATCCTCGCTCGACCACTTCACTATAATATTTATACTTTTTTTAAAGAGGAGAAGGACAGAGGCCACGCCTCCTAAGAGAGTGACTGACACATAGGCCACACCTCCTTAGATACTGACTGACACAGAGGCCACGCCTCCTTAGAGACTGACTGACATGTAGGCCACACCTCCTTAGACACTGACTGACACAGAGGCCACGCCTCCTTAGATACTGACTGACACATGGGCCACACCTCCTTAGAGAGTGACTGACACAGAGGCCACGCCTTCTTAAAGAGTGACTGACACAACGGCCACACCTCCTTAGGGACTGACTGACACATAGGCCACACCTCCTTAGAGAGTGACTGACACATAGGCCACACCTCCTTAGAGAGTGACTCACGCAGAGGCCACGCCTCCGTAGAGACTGACTGACACATAGGCCACGCCTCCTTAGATACTGACTGACACATAGGCCACACCTCCTTAGAGAGTGACTGACACAGAGGCCACACCTTCTTAAAGAGTGACTGACACAGAGGCCACACCTCCTTAGATACTGACTGACACAGAGGCCACGCCTCCTTAGATACTGACTGACACATGGGCCACACCTCCTTAGAGAGTGACTGACACAGAGGCCACGCCTTCTTAAAGAGTGACTGACACAACGGCCACACCTCCTTAGGGACTGACTGACACATAGGCCACACCTCCTTAGAGAGTGACTGACACATAGGCCACACCTCCTTTGAGACTGACTGACACATAGGCCACGCCTCCTTATGGACTGGCAGTCAGGCACAGGGGTCACACCTTCATAGAGATAGACATAGGCCACACCTCTTTAGAGACTGACTGACACAGAGACCACGCCTCCTTAATGATGCCTCAATATTTCTTTTTTCTGTCACCTGTATCATTTGTCTCTCCTCTCTTTTATCTTTTCATTCTATTCTCTCTCTCCATCACTTTTATTTTGTTATTCTGCTTCACTCTCCATCTCATTTTGTCTTCTCTTCTCCTCCTTTCTCACTGCTTTATACCTCCTTCTCTCCCTCTCTCTCCCTCTCTCTCTCTCCCTCTCTCTTTCTCTCCCTCTCTCTCTCTCCCTCTCTCTCTCTCCCTCTCTCTTTCTCTCCCTCTCTCCCTCTCTCTCTCTCTCTCTCTCTCTCCCTCTCTTTCTCTCCCTCTCTCTCTCTCTCTCTCTCTCTCCCTCTCTCTCTTTAGATAAGGCAAGGCAGGTTTATTCGTATAGCACATTTCATACACAGTGGTGATTCAAAGCGCTTTACATAAAAGAGAAGAAAATAATCATAAAAAGAAATAGAAAATAATAACACTAAAAGTTTTACAATTATTTAAATTTGATTTAAAATAAAAATAAAAACAGTTTGTAGTGGTACTTTTAAAACTACTTAAAATTTGATTAAAATAAAACAGTTAAAAATCTAGGAAACATAAAATACAGTGCAGTCAGTTCGGACGTAGCACGGTGCTCATTCAGTAAATGCACAGCGAAATGTTGTAGTACATCTGATCTCTGCTGGATTTCTGCGACTCAACAATAATCCACCCTGCTGGTGATAAAGGCATGGACAAGTTTCTCCAAGTCTTGATTGGAAACAAAACATCTAATTCTTGCAATGTGTTTAAGATGATAGTAGCTGATTTAGTTACTGCTTTGAAGGTATGCATTCACCTTCAGAGCTTCATCTTTGTTTCCTCAGCTTTCTCCTTGTTTCTCATTTTCTGACTTAGTGGGAGCATATACAAGTTAAACAGGAGCGGTGCAAGAATTGAGCCTTGTGGGACTCCGCATGTCATGGACATCCACTTAGACTTGTGCTCTCCTATACTCACATAATAACCTCTACCTTCTAAGTATAACCTGAACCATTTGAGTACCATCCCAGAAACCCCGACCCAGTATTCCAGTCTTTCTATTAGTATGTTATGATCGACAGTGTCAAACGCAGCACTAAGATCTAGAAGTACCAACACTGATATTTTACCAGAATCAGAATTTAAATGAATGATTTATTATCTTTATGAGCGACGTGTCTGTACTATGATGCTCTCGGAAGCCAGACTGAAAACTGTCCAGGTGTCCATTTGAGTGTAAGTGGTTGTTCAGCTGATTAAAAACAACCTTTTCAATAATCTTACCTATAAAAGGAAGATTTGATCTCGGTCTGGAGTTATTCAATATCGTATTATTAAGATTTCTCTTTTTCAGAAGTGGCTTAACAACTGCGGTTTTCAGAGAGTTCGGAAAAGTCCACGAGAGAAGTGAGGTGTTCACCACTTCTAAAAGATCTGCTTTCCTCTCTCTCTCTCTCTCTCTCTCTCTCTCTCTCTGGAGATAAGGGAGGATAAAGGACAGGATGAAGTTTCTCGTGTTTCTCTTGGCCTCTGTGAGAAGAACAGCGCCTTGTAGTTGTGTACTCATGAGAGACAGACAGAGTGTGTCTCAGAGAGAGAGTGCGACGGACCCTGGGGGGAGGGAGGGGGGCGGGCGGTGTTTATGTGGTCTCTGCGCTCGTCTGTATGACAGGATGCGTCTCTGTGCTGGTGGAGCTCAGCGTGATGTGACTGTTCCTCTCTGCATCTTCCCTCTGCAGGTCCTCGGGGATCACCGGGGCTTCCAGGAGAGAAGGGTTTACGTGGACCTCCGGGACCGCCAGGGCCTCCCGGACCCGCTGGGCCCCGAGCCCCGTCCGGCGCTGAAGACAGTAAGATGGCACTCACGTCTAATCACGTCTAATCACGTCTAATCACGTCAGATCATCTTCACTTTCAATCACTCACGTCCTCACCTCACGAATATCTGTAACACTGGATCTTTATTTCCTTCTCTCTCTCTCTCTCTCTCACATACACACACACACACACACACACACAGTTCTCTCGTTTATTCTTTCGTTCTTTCATTTTGTCTTGTTTTCTTTGTCCTTGGTCTCCCACATCCAGCTCTTCTTATTCTTGTCGTCTTTTTTCTTTCTCCTTTACTCCATCTTTTTACCCTCATTTTCTCCTCCTCCGTCTCCCCGTCTTCTGTTCGTTCCTCCACTTCTTCATCTCTACCGTTCTTTACTTTAGTCTCTTTCTCTCTACCCCATTCTTCATCCTCTGCTTCCTCCTCCTCTGTTGTTTATACTTCTACATTTTACTCTCCTCCTCTTCCTCCTCCTTTTCCTCTTCTTCTTTACTTCCTTTTCCACTCTTCCTCTTTTTCCTGCTGTTCTTCTTTTTCTTCGTTTTTTCTTCACTTAGTCTACCTCACTGCCGCTGCTTCTCCTCCTCTTCCCCTTCTTTCCTCTCCAGTTCATCCTCCGCTTCTCCTTCTCTTCCTTTTCTTTTCTTCCTCCTTTACTTCTTCTTCTTTTATTCTTCTCCTCATTCTCTCCTTCATCTCTACTTGTTCCTCCTCCTTCTTTTCCTCTTCTTCTTCTCTTTCTCCTCCAATTTGTCTCCTTGTCTTCTCCTCTTCTTGTCTTCCTCCACACTTCTCCTTCTCTTCTTCTTCTTTTTCCTCTTCTTCCTCCTCCTCCATCTTCATCTCCATATTTCTGCTGTTCCTCTTTTCCCCACTTTTCCTTCTCTTTCTCTTCTTTCTCTTTCTTCGTACGACTGTTCTATATTCAGTTCTTTTTCCATTTGTATCTTCTTGTCTTCCCTTCAGACATACAGAATAAACACGATTTAGAGTGCTGATGTGTTTATGAGTAACAACAGTAATAATAATAATAACAATAACAATAATAAGAAGGAGAAGGATTGTCTCTCTCTCTCTTTCTCTCTCTCTCTCTCCTGCGTCTCAGAGCCGCAGACGCTCAGCCGCTTCCTCACACGTCTGTATTCGGTTGTAATCGGCGGTGTGAGGATCGACTGGGTTTAAACGTAGATCCAGATGAATTAGTCTTCTGAATATGACACGTGCGCACACACACACACACAGACACACACACACACACAGACACACACACACACACACACACACACACACACAAGTGAAGCTCAGTGACGATGTGTTCTGAGATCCTCATGATCTGAAGGTTCCTTGATGAGATTACAGAATATGCGAATGATGAGGGACAGATAGACAGACGAGACGCAGACGGGGAGACGGCCGGAGTGGGGGGCGGTGGGGGGGGGCGTGTATAGGGCGTCGGGTTGGGGTTTTGTCTCACGCTGGGAGAAAACAGACCTGTCTGTCTCACATCTGATGCTGATGTCACTCAACCACTTCCAGATGTGCGGGGACTGAAACAGCAGGGTGGAGTCATGACGAGTGTGTGTGTGTGTGTGTGTGTGTGTGTGTGTGTGTGTGTGCTCTACATACCCCTGGTAATCCAGGAAAATTTTCTCTCGTCAGCTCCGTAATTAAATCTCGCGGCGGTGTTCTGATCAGACAGATGTTTCAGTTTAGTTTTTTATTCAGGCCAGCTGTCGGATTTGTCACATCTGTAAAGATCTCCTAAACACCAGCTCTGTGACTTTAAAATGCTGATGGAAGCGATTTGTAACTGGAATCGGGGATCATCAACATCTGGATTTCGGAGGTGGTTCAGTGTTTACGTTAGAGTCAGAAACTCAGCTGTGAGCGACACAACGTTCACCTTCACGTGTAAACTCCCGTATTTTACTACTGCTGACAGCGTGTGTGTGTGTGTGTGTGTGTGTGTGTGTGTTATTGCCTGAAATATTGAGGATCAAGCATATATCTGTTCCTCAAACTCCCTCTGTTTAATATGAGGCTGGAATATGACATAATGTAAATAAATAAATAAATAAATAAATAGAGTTAATGTATTCATTCGGTCGGGCTGTTGACCATAAAACAAAAAAAAAAAAGATGGATGAAATGTGTTAATTACAATATATATATAAATATATAAATAAAATACAATAAATGAACAAAAAATAAAAATATTTATGTGTCAATTTCAAATGTTTATTCTATAAATCTTTATAATATATTCATTAATTCTACTTAATGGTTTATCATGGTATTTATTTAGCGCTGATACACTTCACTCCGCCTCCAAACACACCATTTCAGTGTCTATGTAAATAAGCTCCTGCTGAGCCACGCCCCTCCAGAGAACATCAGAGCTGAGCAACAAGCCAATGGGGGGGGGTCTCTTCTTATGTGAGGTCACATTAGTAGGGAAAAATTAACTTGTTTAAGCTCCACCCATTGCAATAATATACAGAGGCTTGCAAAAGTATTTGGCCCCCTTGAACTTTTCCACATTTTGTCACATTACAGCCACAAACATGAATCAATTTTATTGGAATTCCAGGTGAAAGACCAATACACAGTGGTGTACACGCGAGAAGTGGAACGAAAATCATACATGATTCCAAACATATTTTACAAATAAATAACTGCAAAGTGGGGTGTGCGTAATTATTCAGCCCCCTTTGGTCTGAGTGCAGTCAGTTGGCCATAGACATTGCCTGATGAGTGCTAATGACTAAATAGAGTGCACCTGTGTGTAATCTAATGTCAGTACAAATACAGCTGCTCTGTGACGGCCTCAGAGGTTGTCTAAGAGAATATTGGGAGCAACAACACCATGAAGTCCAAAGTACACACCAGACAGGTCAGGGATTCACATTTACATTTAGGCATTTGGCAGATGCTCTTATGCAGAGCGACTTACAAAAAGTGCTTTAAAGTTTACACCACTTGATACATACTTACACTGGGTTAACTAGGTTAATAACTAAGTGCCATTAGTCCAGCACAACTGGGAAGAGGGATTTGTTTATTTATTTATTTTTATTTTTTTGGGGTTAGTCCAAGTACTGGAGAAACAGATGCGTCTTGAGTTGTCGTTTAAAGATAGTCAAAGTCTCTGCTGGGGAGGTTAAAAACGAGACGTGCTGCTGCATTCTGGGTCAGTTGCAGAGGACGAGTCGTGGACAGAGGCAGACCTGCCAGGAGTGAGTTGCAGTAGTCCAGTCTTGAAATAACAAGGGACTGAACAAACACCTGAGTAGCCTGTGAAGAAAGAAATGGGCGAATTCTTCTGATATTGTAAGGAAGAAATCTACAAGAGCGAGTAACGTTAGCGATGTGTGGGGGAAATGACAGATGATTGTCCACGGTTACCCCAAGATTGCGCGCGGTGGCTGAAGGAGTGATTTGGTTGTTGTCCAGTGATATCACAAGGTCTTGACCTGGGGATGAGTCACAAGGGATGAACAACAGTTCAGTTTTACTCAGATTGAGCTTTAGCTGATGTGCAGTCATCCAGGATGAGATGTCTGCCAGACATGCTGAGATCTGGGTGGAAACCTGAGTGTCAGAGGGAGGAAAGGAGAGAGTAAGTTGGGTGTCATCTGCATAACAATGGTATGAAAATCCATGCGATGATATGACTTTACCAAGAGACCGGGTATAGAGGGAGAACAGAAGAGGACCAAGTACTTAGACCTGTGGGACACCAGTAGAGAGTCTATGTGGGGCAGATGTAGATCCCCTCCATGTTACCTCATATGACCTCTCTTCTAGGTAAGAAGCAAACCATTGCCACACTGTTCCACAAATTCCAAGGCTTGTAAGAATAGATAATAAAATCTTGTGGTTCACCGTGTCAAATGCAGCTGACAGGTCCAGGAGGATGAGAACAGATGACAGTTTAGCAGATCTAGCAGCATGGAGCTTCTCAGTGACTGACAGAAGGGCAGTCTCTGTGGAATGTGCCACTTTGGGATAAAGTTATTGAGAAATTTAAAGCAGGCTTAGTCTACAAAAAGATTTCCAAAGCCTTGAACATCCCACGGAGCCACTGTTCAAGCGATCATTCAGAAATGGAAGGAGTACGGCACAACTGTAAACCTACCAAGACAAGGCCGTCCACCTAAACTCACAGGCCGAACAAGGAGAGCGCTGATCAGAAATGCAGCCAAGAGGCCCATGGTGACTCTGGACGAGCTGCAGAGATCTACAGCTCAGGTGGGGGAATCTGTCCATAGGACAACTATTAGTCGTGCACTGCACAAAGTTGGCCTTTATGGAAGAGTGGCAAGAAGAAAGCCATTGTTAACAGAAAACCATAAGAAGTCCCGTTTGCACAGCAAACATGTGGAAGAAGGTGCTCTGATCAGATGAGACCAAAATGGAACTTTTTGGCCAAAATGCAAAACGCTATGTGTCGGAAAACTAACACTGCACATCACTCTGAACACACCATCCCCACTGTCAAATATGGTGGTGGCAGCATCATGCTCTGGGGTGCTTCTCTTCAGCAGGGACAGGGAAGCTGATCAGAGTTGATGGGAAGATGGATGGAGCCAAATACAGGGCAATCTTGGAAGAAAACCTCTTGGAGTCTGCAAAAGACTTGAGACTGGGGCGGAGGTTCACCTTCCAGCAGGACAACGACCCTAAACATAAAGCCAGGGCAACAATGGAATGGTTTAAAACAAAACATATCCATGTGTTAGAATGGCCCAGTCAAAGTCCAGATCTAAATCCAATCGAGAATCTGTGGCAAGATCTGAAAACTGCTGATCACAAACGCTGTCCATCTAATCTGACTGAGCTGGAGCTGTTTTGCAAAGAAGAATGGGCGAGGATTTCATTCTCTAGATGTGCAAAGCTGGTAGAGACATACCCTAAAAGACTGGCAGCTGGAATTGCAGCAAAAGGTGGATCTACAAAGTATTGACTCAGGGGGCTGAATAATTACGCA
>CM060122.1:33916929-33956929 GCA_030522415.1 Channallabes apus
CGTCACTACGTAACATATTTGCATAATGTTCGCCCACGTTCTACATCTACTTCTACTTGCCCGCCATCTTACAATTAACGTTACCGCACTCTTGTTAACATGTGACACTTACCACTGAGAGACGTCCGGCTCCAGTCGTGCTTGTGAAACAGTTTCTTGTCGATGTGCCACTTCAACCGTTTCATCGTCAGACTCCGACTCGAATCGATACGGTAAAACCGACGCCATCTTTTCTATGTATTGACGCGTCTCCAGAGCCGGCGTTCAGTTACGGTAACGGGCATTTCATTTTCGGACAGACCGATCATAAAGGACCGCGCCATCGGACCAATCACAGCAGTGAGGGCTCACGGAGAGGAGGGGTTTAGACAGACTGAATCTTCGACGTGCTTCACACGAGTCGTTTACGAATCATTTAGAAATGGAGTCAAATTAAATCTATTTATGGAGAAAACTAAAGTGTTTTTTGACCTTGCGTACATGTAAACCTGTTTTAAGAGACTCATTAAGCAATATTAGCAACCTTTAAAATGGCATAATAGGGGCACTTTAAGTCTTATACGCCCTTGACATGAATATACAATGTAAAGCATACTGTACCAATCCACTCGACTAAATCTCTGTCCCCTTTCCCCATACTGCCATCATGTGGCCAAAAAACGTAACTGTGTCTAAGGAGATTAATCTCACACATTTCTGTCATCACTGCGCCTTTAAATCGTGAGCGGAATCCCGGATGCCATTTTGTCTTGTAGCTGTTTTCCACTGTATTGGACTGTGAACTCTGTCTCCTTAAGGATTTTCCAAAATTATTATTATTCTCCATCAGGACAGCTTTACAGGACAGACATTGTCTATCATCGTGCTCCCGGACTGAGACCAACACACACACACACACACACACACACACACACCTCGTCTGGTTACAAGAGTCAGCACACATGGCTCACACATACAATATACCATAAAATACACATACACAGCCTAAGACCAACTAATCCCCCCCCCCACACACACACAATATACCAGACTTTAGACATTTTCTCCATTCACTTCCACACTGGAATTATTGTATATAATTGTAAATATTGGTATCTGGTGCACTGCAGTGTCTATTTTTCATACAATTCACATGAGTGACTTTCACGATTGAACCGAAAGTAGAACCGCGGTCCGTTTGCAGAAATTTGTTTGCATAAATTGCAAAAACTCGAGTGTTTGTAAGTCGGGGACCACGTGTACTAGCCATCTTTAAATCGCAGTTATCTGCTTAAATTTCTCTGTTGTGTTTTGGACAACCAGCGTGATAAAAACTCTGTGTCTCATCTGTGTCCGCGTTCACGTTACATCACACGCCACATTGTTCAAAACTGATTTTTGTTCAGATCAGATTTGTATGTCATGACGCTTCACACTCATAATTACATGTGACTTTTTTAACTCTAATGTGGACACGTCTGTCCTTTGAAACGTCACACATGAGCACTTTGATGCGGTTTTGCTTGCAGCGTCTGGATTAAAACATGTCATATTTTTGCGAGCGCTCATTTATTACAATCAACAGATACAATTTTTGGAAAAAAAGAATCTGCTCTGGGTTTCGCTCTGGAGGTCGGCGAGCAGTTTGTCAGCTGTGTGTGTTGAGAAGAAGGAAGAAAGCCAGACGCCCCACTTTAGCTGTTTTAGCAGCTGTTGCTAGCACTGCTATGAAATCCCCGCGCTGCCGACGCTGGCTGAAAAAAAGAGGCAAAAAGTTGCATTAATTCCTATTTACCCGTTCTTATTCAAGTCACATGACCACATATTGGATATGTATCTGATCAAACACTACATAAGAAAATGACTCGGATCCGAGTTGAGTTTAATTCTTAAATCCGATTGGTCAGAATGTGCGCGGTGTTTGTGTAGATTTTCAGTCTTCAGCTCCGCCTCTAACATGAATGACAGGTTTATATTAATGCGCTTGGACTAATATGTCATGGTTTCCATAGTAACAGCTTATATGTAGACTAGTACTGTGGGTGCTTAACATAATGTGACACCAATAACAGCCGACGTGACGGAATTTAAACTTTGTCCTTCATTAATCAATTAAACTTTATAACCGTTAATGAATTGTTGTGTTATTAGTGGAATAACAGCTTCGTGTGCTGCGCCGTATCACATCACCGTCTGCAGTGTTATTCCTCACTCATTACTGCTCATATTTATCCTACTAATATTTAAACTCAATTATTTAAAAATTATTGCTAAAAAGTTATACTTTTTTTCTCGAGTATATTCTAAAAATATATTTTCTCTATTCTTAATATACTGAGATCTCGTTATTATTATTATTATTATTATTATTATTATTATGTGATATCTTCTTGACTTAATTCTTGAAAAATGACAAATTTATTTGCAAAATCAAAAAAATCTCTACTTTATTTACTATATTTATGTTTTAAATATTATGATTTTATGCTCAGCTTTATTAAAAAAAAGTATACTTTGATTCCCAACTTTTTTTATGCTCCCAAATTATTACCACATTTTTTTTTAACCTTTTAAGACATAATTTTTTTTTTCTCTCAACGTATTGAGGAATAATTCTAATAATATCAGAATCCACATGAGTGTTTCTCACCCTGCTGCTATTTTTTTTTTTACAATAGAGCATTTTATTTATAAAAATCAACTCGCAATATTTTGAGAAACACATTTAGATTTTGATATTAAAGTAAAAATGGAATAATGATTTCAAAATAAAATAGCAAAATATAGAAAATATATTACAGGGTTAATATTATGTTTTATTATTATATGATTTTATTTTTATGGTCTTGTTAATTTATTTTCAAAGCTGCGTTTACATTCATTTGGTGTCGTTTCATAGAACAATGTCAGTTTTATTATAAAGTGCAATTTTTAAAATCCAAGACGAATCGGCGTACGGGTTTTTCTTGTCACTAGCAATTTTCCCTTCACGTTATTTTTCTCAGGAGAAATTTATCTTGACGATTTATCTGTTATATAAATATGTTTCTAAAATAAAATTTATATTAATTAAGAGAAGTTGAGCCAAGTTTCATTGTAGATAAAAAAGCGATCAGTTAAGCACCGATTAAGACTCTCTCCAGCCGCGCTTCGGTCCCTCAAGGCGCATCCGGCAAAGTTTTATCACCGCTTCAGTCATGAGAAGAGGATAATAAGTCAGTCGTCAGTGTTATTAGTGAATAACGTCACCGCTCGCTCGTCTGAGGTCCTGTCTGGTTTAAAAAACACTGTGTCTGATGTCGTGTTCGCTTTAGATCTTATCTATGTGTTTGCTGTAGCGTGTGTCTCATGGCTTTAAAATGACTTTATGAAATATGTTTGGTGATTTATTATCATGTCTTTATCTCGTAAAACCCAAACTCAAACTCGCTCTGGGAGAAAATCATGAAGAGGATGAAGAGGATTCTATTTCATTATGTTTTATTCGTTATCTGATTCTGGGGTTCGGCTGTTCGGGTGTTCCTGTATAAAAATGAATAATACAATTACATAAAGCATATACAGTTATGATTAGTTACAGTTATAGTAATAATAATACATTTATATCATCCAAGTCTTACAGCTATGAAATTGCTTGAGATTTTGATACTCAGTTATAAAGTTCAATAAAAGACATTCTGTATGTTTTATTCTAACATTTTTCAGCGCATTAATGGAAATCTACAATAATTCAGTAAATCTGTAGCTGGTATGTGAACAAATACAAACACAAGCCTGAGTGAAGTGTGTATAGACTGTTTATATTCTGGACAACATTCCAGAAATGTCGATTCTTTTCGGTTTTGGTTTTATTGTAAACAAACTAACACATCTCTGATACAAGGCAACATTTAAAAAAAATTTCTACATTCAATAATCGTTACTATATGTTTCAAAGCAAAGCGCAATAACTTTGGTGAAAAATGTGAGTCGCACAAACCCGCTGCTTTACCCTGTGACACTTTTCCTTTCCTCAGGGATCCAATTGATGGTTTTCCTAAAAAAAACAATCCAATTTTCCCGATTTGGGACGGGGTGACCGTATCGCCCCCAACAAAAGCCCCGGGGTTCGTGTGGGACTCAGGAAAATGCCCCTGACTAAAAACTAAAATGTTCATTTATGAGGGTCCGTTTGGTCCCCGACTCGAACCTCACTCGCTTTTGGTCTGGTATAAAATAAAGTAACAACATGACTATATAAATTTATATTTTTTAATTACTTACAAATTAAAACACTTTTTAACTAAGTACCGAACCTTGTGGTACTCAGTTATAAGACGTCAGAATTAAGAAAAAACTATTAATACATTAAACATTTTTTCACATATTTTTTCACAGCCTTATTTAAATATAATGTTTATGTAATAAATAATAAATATATCATCATCTGTAAAACCTCTTCTGTTCCTTTTTTACACTACAACTTTAAAATGCTATGGTTGTTATTATCTACGTAGCGTGTGTTATTCTACAGCAAGGCATGATGGGTAAATCAGAAGAGCCGAAGTGTCTGAATGCAGAAGTTGTTGTTGGTGTAGTTGAGATCAGACAGCGTTACTGTTACAGAAAGGTCTGATGTCTCCTGTGTCTCCCCGTGCAGGACCACCAGGAGCGCGAGGACCAGCCGGACCCCCCGGCCCTATCGGACCGAGTGTGAGCAAACACACACCTTCACACACCGCAATGATACACACGCTGAACAGAGGAACTGGAGAGGAACCTTCTTACCTGACCTGACACTGTTTGTGCGTGTCTGTGTGTGTGTGTGTGTGTTGTGGATTAATGTGTGTGTGTATTTTTATATTTTAGGGAAAACCCGGTTCCCCAGGTGTACCGGGACCCGCGGGACCAAAGGGAGAGCGAGGAGAGAGAGTGAGTGTGACATCTAAAACATTAAGCATATAAACAGCACCTGGTTTTACCTTCATCTCCACCTGCAGTCACACTAACAGCTGCCCTCTCACCCTGCAGGGACCTCTGGGGTATCCAGGAGAGAGGGGCTTTAAAGGAGAGCAGGTAAAGAGGCTGCCTCTGTCACCTCCATCACCTCCATTCCCCCCATTACATTCCTCACCTGGATCAACTTCTTTACCTCCAACACCTCAATTAACCTACATCACTATTCTTTACTCCAACACCGTCCCTACCACCATCATTCCCCTCTCCATCACCTCCCTCACCTCCTTACCCTGCGTCATCTCCATCACATCCCTCACCTCCTTACCCTGCGTCATCTCCATCACATCCCTCACCTCCTTACCCTGTATCATCTCCATCACCTCCTTACCCTGTATCATCTCCATCACCTCCCTCACCTCCTTACCCTGTATCATCTCCATCACCTCCCTCACCTCCTTACCCTGCGTCATCTCCATCACATCCCTCACCTCCTTACCCTGTATCATCTCCCTCACCTCCTTACCCTGTATCATCTCCATCACCTCCTTACCCTGTATCATCTCCATCACCTCCTTACCCTGTATCATCTCCATCACCTCCCTCACCTCCTTACCCTGTATCATCTCCATCACCTCCCTCACCTCCTTACCCTGTATCATCTCCATCACCTCCCTCACCTCCTTACCCTGTGTCATCTCCATCATCTCCCTCACCTCCTTACCCTGTATCATCTCCATCATCTCCCTCACCTCCTTACCCTGTATCATCTCCATCATCTCCTTACCCTGTATCATCTCCCTCACCTCCTTACCCTGTATCATCTCCATCACCTCCTTACCCTGTATCATCTCCATCACATCCCTCACCTCCTTACCCTGTGTCATCTCCATCACATCCCTCACTTTCTTCACCTCCTCATTTTCCTTCACTTGTCACGTCCCTTCCATCCATTACATTCCTTCCTAACATCAACTTCGTCACCACTTTTACCTCCATCACCTTCCTCACCTCCCGCACATCTATCACCTTCCTCACCTGCTCATCTCTATCATCTCCATCACCTTCCTGATCTCCCTCATCTTCCTCACCAACTTCACCTGAATAACCTCCATCATTTTCCTCACCTCTCCTACCTCCATCACCTTCATCACCTCCTTTACGTCCTTTACCTTTCAAGACGCCATCACCTCCATCACCTCCATCACCTCCATCACCTCTGGTCCATCCATTAGAGTTATTAAACCATACAGTGTTCCTCTACAGGGCGAGCCAGGAGCGACGGGTGAGCCAGGGGAGAAAGGTCTTCCGGTAAGAGTGTTTGTCTCACACACTCACATACACACTGACGTACACACACTCTTTAACCTTTGATCCCAGCAGGAGAGAGCAGCAGTGTCCTCAGACCATGTGTGATGATGATGTAATGTTTTTACAGGACGTGTGTCTCTGCTGAAACTTTATCTTTTTTCTATAATCAGATATTTTGCTGTTTGTCCCCACGCCGCTGATGTTGTTTATGTTGATCCCGCCTCCAGCCCTGTTCGCAGTGACGGATGTTAACATCACGCTTCATCCCTCAGTGCACTTTCTGTCTCAGTGTAACTCAGCATTCAGGGGGAACTACGATAAATGCAGGATGAAGTGTATTTCAGACGAATTTGCACTGACTGGATGCTGCTTCACTGTCGCTCACTTCCTGTTTGTTGTGATGTTGTGACGGTCACATGGGGGGGGTGAATATGATGTTGGTACTGAGTTGCCCCAGTACACTGATCTCACAGACCAAGACACCTGATTTCTTTTTGATGTAAAGTGGGCGGAGCTAATCATGAGCAGTGCTTGTGCCCAATCCGCTTTGTCCAATCACAATCCTACCTTTATATTTTAGCAACACTGATTCAATAACCCTAACCGTAACCTACAGAGTAAAATCTAATCTCAAAGTTCAATCTAAACTAGTTTATAATATCTAATATCTACTCTAACATAGTACCAAATTTTATTCTAAACTGGCTAATGAAAATTAATCTAACCTAGAAAGTGATGTCTAATCTAACTATTCAACATTAAGGATTCCTTAATCCAGATTCCTGAGAAATGGAACCCAAATCAACAAGTGACATTTTCCCTAATTTAGTCAGTGAAATCCAATCTATCAAAGCTAATTTAGCCTAGAAAGTGACAGCAAATCTTTTCTAGCAAGACAAATCAGGCTCAGCGGAGAAACTCAATTCTAAACTAGCAAATTAAATTTAATCTTAAACTGCAAATTAAAACTACCCCTAGTGAATTAAACTTAATCTAATTTAGCAACATACATTTGATCTAACTAATTGAATAAATTCTAATCTGAATTAGCTAAATTACCAAATATAAACTTATCAAAGTAATTATGCAAAACAAGAAACGTAATCCAAGTAAGTGAAATCCAATCTAACCTAGCTAATGAATTGTAATGGACCTGATGTAATCTAACATAGCGAGTGAAATCCAATCTAACCTACTATTGAATGTCAATCTAAGTAAACAAATGAAAACCAATTTAACCCAGAAAGTAATATCTAATCTAACTCTGCATGATAATTTAAGTCTAATGACTGAAATATAATCCAAACTAGTATAAAAATCTTTTTGAAACATAGATTAGATAAAATCCAACTTAACATATGAAATGAAGGCTAATCTAATTTGTAACATCAGCCCTTACAGGTAAAGTGTACTTTAAACCAGCAAATTAAATCTAATCTTAAGTAGCAAATTAAATCAATTAAAAACTAACGAGAGCCTTTTAATTTACCCAAATCATTGAAATCTAATCTAATCTAACCTAGCAAGATAAATGTAATCTTACTTTTTAATTTTAATATAAAACTATCAAATGAAAACTAATTTAACCTCAAACGTTATATCTAATCTAACTTGGTGAGACAAATTAAGCCTAATGCGTGTGATGTAACCCAAACTAGTGAAATCTGTTCTAAATTTAGTGCGTGAACTAAATAAAATAGCAAATTTAATCTAATCTAATGAGCAAAAGTTTATCTTCTAGGCTAGCGAGTAATATTGTCCTATACTAATACTAACCTAGAGAGTAACGATTAGAGTTTAAGAGTCTTGTGCGTTGTTGTATATATTAGGCCACGCCCAGTAGGACGGTCTCACCTGCTGTTTGTGCATTTTAAAGATTTTCCTGGATCAGTGTACACGGCCAGCCGTTACCTCTCAGACTGTGTGTTGTTTTTGTTTGTTTGTTGTTTGTGTTGGTGGCGGGGTTCTGCCTGACTGAGTGTTCACCATCTGATCCTCCTACTCCCACCTACACGCCAAGAGCTCACACTCACCGTCTCAGCCTTCAGTCTCGGCATACACACAACAAACACAACGTGAAATCATAATGAAATTAAATCATTGGAACGACAAACATCAAATAATAAATTCTCTTTTTGATGTAGATTAAAGGAGCGCTCCGGAATTTACAAACACTTGTTTACTCTGAGTCCGATCTCAGACATGCACGAGTCAAAGTCTGACCATAAAATGTAGCAAATTAAATCTAATCTAATCTGCACAGTCAAATAAAAACCGTAATCCAAACAACAGAGTAAAATAATAGACCAGCATTTCTAGTCTAATCTAGTGAGTGTAAAAAAGGCCTAGTGAGTAAAATAGAATCTAATCTAATAATATAAAAGCATAGCAAGTGATATTTGGTATAAACTTTCAAGGAAAATCTTATTTTATCTTAGAAGAGAAATTGAATATAACCTAGAAACCAAAATCTTATCTTATTTTTCTTGTAAAATCAAAGCCAACATGGATTATAAAATCAAACCTAGCTAGTAAAATCTAATCTAATTTAGAGAAGCAAATTTAATTTAATGTACAACGAAAAATTAAACATATCTACTAAAATCAGTGGAAAGTGAAATCTAATCAAACATAGCAAGTGGAATCTAATCAAAATCTCATCTAATCTCGACAGAATCTAATCCAACATAGAAAGCAGATGCTAAATTAGTTTGTAAAATCTAATCTAATTTAGCGAGTGAAATTTAGTCAAAATCTAAATGAACGTAGCAAGTAGATTCTAAATTAGTGTGTGAAATCTAATCTACCGGAATCTCATCAAAAGCTAATCTAATCTAAACAGAATCTAATCTAACCTAGCAAACACATTTTACATTACTGTTTGAAATCTAATCTAATTATAGCAAGAGAAAATCCATCATGAAGTCTCATCTAATCTATTAAGTCAAATCTAATCTGACTTGGTAAATAGAGTAAAATCTGTTCCAAGCTAACAAAAGCTAACGTAGCAAGTGAAAGCTAATCGTGCACACTAAAAAATTCTGGAGTATTCCTTTAAAGTGTTGATGTCTGTCCTAAACCGAATCTGTGTGTGTGTGTGTGTGTGTGTGTGTGTGTGTGTGTGTGTGTGTGTGTGTGTGTTGTGTGTATCCCAGATGTCTATGTGCTTTGGCGATTTCAGGTCATAGCAGTGTGTGATGGATCAGCACTGCTGTATTGGGGTTTGGGTGATGGTTTGGGGTGGGGTGGTGGGGGGGTGGGGGTGGGGATGAGGTGATTTGGGGGTTTTATATGGGGGTTGAGTGGATATAGCTATCCTCCAGTTACCCACAATGCATTGCTGCTGCATGGCCCATCTCATTATGCTGCTTGTGAACTTCCTGTCTGCCTGCTGCTCTCATGTCTGACTCTCCGAGCTCCACTTTAACAGCCACAGAGGATTTCCGCTTAAACAAATGACCTGTCCGTCCGGTTAACTCCTCCACTCCATCACCGCCGACATCGTCACCGCGTCCTTTACTCCGCGGTCTTTTAGCAGCCCGCGCTTCGAGGTGATTATTTTGGACCTGGTCCTGGCTGTAATACGACGCCGGGAGATACTGAGACACACAGACCCGGCATTAATCATGATACACCCATGATTTACGGGCCTTAATTTGCAACATCTCTCTCGCTTCAGGAGATGTACACATCATTTATTTCCACACACACACACACACACACACACACACACTATTCCTATTCCCTCTGTATCAGTCCATTGTTTTCGCACTGATTTCCAAGCCCTAGCCAGGAGTGATAAGAAACCCTTTCATTACAGCAGAACTGTTTTATTTGGCTCGTGTGATCCTCCTCTTTTCCCTCACATGCACTAATTTGTACATAACCCTGCGCTAGGTTCACGACCGAGTCATTAATAATCTCCTCGAACGCGTGACGCTCGTAGTTTCACGTCCTGCAAAATATTTGTTGAACTCCGTAACCAGAGCCGTTGAAATCTTACAGATGGTCCAGTCTGGAGTTACGTTACGAGCGAATAACAAAAGGCCTGTCTTTAAGTTTGCACTCTCTAGGAAATATGTGTATCTCGAGGATTATAAAGAATATGAATTAGTGAAGATTGCACTTGCAGTGTAAATGTCTTTTACAAGTTCACTCCCCATGTTCTTATATCATTCACCAAGAACTTACACAATGTTCATTTAGAGGAATTCAGAGATAAGAAATGAGGAGAAAAGCTTCACGTCATTCTCTGTTTAATAAGAGATTAAACACAGTAAATGATTGCAGTGGGATTTTCAGGACTGAAAAATTAAAAACAGGAGGAAAAACACTGAAACCACTTTAAGTTTCATTGACCTCCAGTGTTCTGTTTTACTGATTAACGAAAACTAAACTAGAACAACAACTTACAGGAATAAAATGTGACTAGAATTACAATTCATTTTAAGATCAATGCTGCAGATATCGCACCATCTGAGTCACACACACACACACACACACACACACACACATGTATAATCATGAAATGAAATTGCTGTAAAGACAAACATCAAAGATAAATCCTGTTTATGAAGCAGATTAAACTAACATTCCAGAATTTACAGACTTTACTCTCATTCCTGTTTCCTCGTTGTTAGAGAGCAGCTCGTTTGTTCCGTCAATAAATAACGAACAGTCTGTCCAAAACTGCTCTGTAAGGGTTTTTAACTTTCCAAATCTAATGAGCAAAGTAAAGTAAAAACCCTAGTAAGTGACATCCGATCTAATCTTATTTTACAAAGGAAAATAAAACACCCGAAGTCTAATCTAATATACAGAACAAAATAAGAACCTACCAAGTAAAGTCTAATCTAATCTACAGTGTAAAATATAAAACTAGCAAGTAAAGTCTAATCTAATCTACAGTGTAAAATAAAAAAAACTAGCAAGTAAAGTCTAATCTAATCTACAGTGTAAAATAAAAAAAACTAGCAAGTAAAGTCTAATCTAATCTACAGTGTAACAAAAAACTAGCAAGTAAAGTCTAATCTAATCTACAGTGTAAAATAAAAAAAACTAGCAAGTAAAGTCTAATCTAATCTACAGTGTAACAAAAAACTAGCAAGTAAAGTCTAATCTAATCTACAGTGTAAAATAAAAAAAACTAGCAAGTAAAGTCTAATCTAATCTACAGTGTAACAAAAAACTAGCAAGTAAAGTCTAATCTAATCTACAGTGTAAAATAAAAAAACTAGCAAGTAAAGTCTAATCTAATCTACAGTGTAACAAAAAACTAGCAAGTAAAGTCTAATCTAATCTACAGTGTAAAATAAAAAAAAACTAGCAAGTAAAGTCTAATCTAATCTACAGTGTAACAAAAAACTAGCAAGTAAAGTCTAATCTAATCTACAGTGTAAAATAAAAAAACTAGCAAGTAAAGTCTAATCTAATCTACAGTGTAACAAAAAACTAGCAAGTAAAGTCTAATCTAATCTACAGTGTAAAATAGAAAAACTAGCAAGTAAAGTCTAATCTAATCTACAGTGTAAAATAAAAAAAAACTAGCAAGTAAAGTCTAATCTAATCTACAGTGTAAAATAAAATAAAAAACTAGCAAGTAAAGTCTAATCTAATCTACAGTGTAACAAAAAACTAGCAAGTAAAGTCTAATCTAATCTACAGTGTAAAATAAAAAAAACTAGCAAGTAAAGTCTAATCTAATCTACAGTGTAACAAAAAACTAGCAAGTAAAGTCTAATCTAATCTACAGTGTAAAATAAAAAAAACTAGCAAGTAAAGTCTAATCTAATCTACAGTGTAACAAAAAACTAGCAAGTAAAGTCTAATCTAATCTACAGTGTAAAATAAAAAAAACTAGCAAGTAAAGTCTAATCTAATCTACAGTGTAACAAAAAACTAGCAAGTAAAGTCTAATCTAATCTACAGTGTAAAATAGAAAAACTAGCAAGTAAAGTCTAATCTAATCTACAGTGTAAAATAAAAAAAAACTAGCAAGTAAAGTCTAATCTAATCTACAGTGTAAAATAAAAAAAACTAGCAAGTAAAGTCTAATCTAATCTACAGTGTAAAATAAAATAAAAAACTAGCAAGTAAAGTCTAATCTAATCTACAGTGTAACAAAAAACTAGCAAGTAAAGTCTAATCTAATCTACAGTGTAAAATAAAAAAAACTAGCAAGTAAAGTCTAATCTAATCTACAGTGTAACAAAAAACTAGCAAGTAAAGTCTAATCTAATCTACAGTGTAAAATAGAAAAACTAGCAAGTAAAGTCTAATCTAATCTACAGTGTAAAATAAAAAAAAACTAGCAAGTAAAGTCTAATCTAATCTACAGTGTAACAAAAAACTAGCAAGTAAAGTCTAATCTAATCTACAGTGTAAAATAAAAAAAAACTAGCAAGTAAAGTCTAATCTAATCTACAGTGTAACAAAAAACTAGCAAGTAAAGTCTAATCTAATCTACAGTGTAAAATAAAACCCTAGTAAATGAAATCTAAATCTACAAAGGTAGATCTAAGTCCATCCTGGGGATAAAATCTAATCTAATCTAGAAAGAGAATTAAAATCTGTCTTAAACCTAGGAAGTGAACATGAATATAACTCAGCATATGAAATCTAATCCCACTCAGGAAATCAAATCTAATCTAACATTCCATGTGGAATCTAACTTACGGAGTGAGATCTAATAAAAATACTAATAACTAGTGAGTGAAAGTGAATTAGACCTCAATAGTGAAATCTGATCCAATCTAGAGCGGGAGGTTTAATTTAATCTTGAGAGTAAAATTTCTAAGACTATAATAAGTTTATTAAATTCATAAGATTAATATGAGGTTACAGTAAACCCAGTGTTACATTATTGGAACCTGTTTCTGTACATAATGTCCAGTTTTATCTTAGTTAATAATAATAATAAAAATGATCTGCTAATAGAAAAGGAAAGTTCCTTCTTAGAATAATAAACTATATCTTTATATACAGTGTTTTAAATAATAAAAACCTGATTACATTTGAAATGTTCATCTCTGATGTCATTAGCAGACATAAAATAATAGGCAATAAGCAAAAGAGTCTTGTGCTTTAAACCTACAAACTTTGCTTTGTTTTGTAAAGATGGTTGTATTTGATGCTGTATGTTGGTCGACTGCATGAACCCGACACTGACGGTGTCTCTGTTACCTGCATGCTTGTGTGTGTGTGTGTGTGTGTGTGTGTGTGTGTGTTTTTAACCTTACAGCATGGCCTACAGAAGAAAAACCAAAAACGAACTAAAATAAAGACTAAGTGTTTGGGGTAATAATGGAGCCAGATGTTTTTTTATATTATTTATTTTTTATTTTAATGTCTTGAATCATACAGTATGTTTAACCCATTTACCTTCTAATATTGAATAACTTCCTGTAACACCTTGCACCGTGCACTGCGAGCGCTTGGTTTGGCTTCTGCTCCTGTAACTTGACGGCTGTATCTGTCTCCACAGGGGGACGGCATACACCAAATCCGTGAGGCCCTGAAGATCTTAGCCGAGAGGGTTTTAATTCTCGAGACTATGATCGGTATCCACGGTGAGTGGGCAGGACAAAAGAGGTCAGGGGTCAGAGGGGGGGGGGGGGACTCAGGGGGTCAGATTACCGTAGATCAAGGAGACGGACAGGCACTCAGAGAACAGAGCCCCGCCCCCAGCAGCACCATGGTAACCTGGTGCAGGACCCTCACTGCTCTTGATCTTTGGTAGGACGTTAGTTTGAAGATGTTGCAGGACTTGCAGGCTGACCTGGAGCTGCTGGCTCGCAGGGTGCAGCTGCTGGAGGCGATCATCTGGCCAGGTAAAGATCTGCAGTCTGAATATGTGCTGCCCTCTGCTGGACTGGTTAGTGCCTGCGTTGCAGATGTGTTGAATATTAAAGCCTAACATGCAGCTGTAGGTTATATATGAGCTACAAGATGGTCCTGGTGCAGAAGTGTGGACTCTCTATTTCTTTTTCAGGATTTTTTTAAAACTATACTATATAAGCGTACACTGTATACGACTAAGTTTAAGATGACACAGTGCTGGAGGTAAGTAACTGGACAGTGACACGTTGAGATCCTCATCCCAGTCTTGGTGAAGCCCCTAGATGTAGATCAGATCTGGTATTAACATCCGTCTCAGGAGATCTGATCAGAAGAGTGGAGAAAAGCAAATGCACGTTCTCAAACCAATATACTGTTAGTTATTACGTTTTTAAGTCCCCTACATATGAACATTGTAGTTCTGAACTTTTAAAGACAGTGAACGTTAGATGATGTGCATTGTCATGTGCAGACACGGTTCTAAAGAACAAGGACGAGATCATGGAACATGTCAGTTTCACACTGTGTATAGCCCAATGTGTTCGTATCCTAGTACCTAGACAATGTTTGTTGGACTTATGAACAAATGCGACTTACAGACGAGCTCTCTGAACGGAACGTGTTCGTATGTAGGGGACTTACTGTAATTACACCACAACACTGTTAAAGTCTGGTTGCTGATTGATCAGAAAGTCTTGATTGGCTTCCACTCGCTGCGAGGTGTTTACTGTAAGGCGCTGTTTACTTGTTTACGTAAGGAGTCTCCAGTGTCAGTCAGCGCTGAGTGACAGTCAGAGGATTTTCAGGACAGAAGAGTTCACACTTGTTTGCTGTATTTTTTGTCTGGTTAATGTGAGAGTGAGAAAAAAAAGAAGCTGGTGAGGGAACGACCTCATTTATAATGTTGGAAGAGTAAAAAGGTGTGTGTGTGTGTTCCATTTCCGTTTCAGTTTAACTTCACACATGATTTAGGATTTACCGCCTGCATGTAGACACGAAGACGTCACTGTCCAGCGATCCTCGTCCTGGATCTTTGCTAGAACGCCAGTTCAGAGGGTTCTCTCTTAGTCCGGTTGTTTTCTTCCACCTGATGTTGTTTGGATCCTGAACTCAGACCTGTTTCTCTCTCTCTCGCACAGAACCTGACGGAGGATCCGGAGACGGCCTGTTCAGCACCCCGTCTACGGAGTACTTCCGGAACAAGCGGGCCGGCGTCCTACCCTCACGGGTCAAACCGTCGTCCCTCCTTACCGAGTCTAGAATCCGAGGGAAGTCCTAAAGGGTCAAACTCTCGGCCCAGCTTGGACTGGCAAACCCTCGCACGTCCCTGTAACACGAACCGTCCTACAGATCCGCTCGCTAACTCTGGAACATCCCACTGAATAAGGAAAGAGGGACACACACACACACACACACACACACACACCACCTCAGGGAAAGAACCACGTGGTGCTGTAGAACTTAGAACTTGACCATCGCAACTGGAAATCAGTCTTTAACTTGACTTTAACTCCCTCCTGGAGGAAACAACAAGCGAGAGAAACGTGCAGTTCGGGGCGATAAAGGGACGATACGAGCTGGTGCACGTGACCGAGAACAGCATCAGGTTATTATTCGCTGAAGTCACTCTATACAGTATATATATAAATATATTTTAACAGACCCCTTAGGGAAGCTAGGAAATGTATCGTATGTAGGAAAACACGTATTAATTATTCATTTTTTAAACATTTAAGCAATAAATAATGACTGTAGTTATCCTCCCTAGCAGTAAATGCACTATTTTAGATGTTTTATTTTGTTTTGTTTTGGAGAAGTAAGAATGAAACAGATCCCCGTGCAGACGTCCCGGATGATTGACATTTTCACATGGTGTTATCTTTTATCTATTTATTTGCAGTTGAATTAGGAATGTATTAGCAGGCCGAGTGCACACGCCATCGCTTCAGCCCAGGTGTGTGTCAGGAGCTTTAACCATCAATTCAAATCCAAAGTAGTAAAGTAAGAAGATAAATGGTCTAAATCTATTATTATTATTAATATTGTTGTTAACTGATGTCTTTTGAAGATGGAGATAAAAATATGAAGTTTAAAAAAACCCTTTAATTTGTCCTTCATCTTCACTGCTGCCTGAATGAAACATTAATAAAACAACATTAATAAAACAACATTAATAAAACAACATTAATAAACCAGGCGGCAGATTCTCCGTGATTTAAGCATAAAGGTGGAGGTTCAGTACGTTAGTCTTATGGATCCCAATTAATCGCTGCTTACTGTAGTTTTGTTTCTCTTATATTTTGAAAGTGAAACATTTTTATTCATGATTAAAAAAATAATAATTAAAGCGATAATTTCACTAATCTCTACAGAACATCTCTGCTTATTTTAAATCAATCAATAAATAAATAAACAAAGCTTGACCACCTATGAGTATTAATATAAATCTATATATTTCCTCCTGACACACACAGACCCGTAATCAGGACCAGAACGATGCCAAGTTCTACAATAATATCCACCTGGGATCAATAAAGAATCGTGAGATTAATCAATATGTTACTCTGCAACAAAATTACTTCTAGTCAAATTTATCTACACTTTCTTAAAGTATCCCTACAGCAAGTCAAATATAAAATATAACATGATTAAACGTTTATTTCTAATGATTAAGTACATAAATGTCTGTTTCTGTTATTTCAAGAAATAAATCTCTAAAAACAACAGAACCAAATACGTTTGCTTAAAATGTTAGTAGTTTGTTGTTGTAGTTGTATATTTTTTTTGTAGTTGTAAGATTAATTTAAATAAATTCAAGAGATTTTCACTTGCAAAGACGTAATTTTCCCTCTGTATAATAAACATCACCTTCTTCTTAAAATAAACTTGTGTATAATATAAAACAGGAGAGAATAAATCATCAATCATGTGACTTTCCGTAAGCAGTTCCCGCCGCTGTAGCGTACTGTACGCGTAGAAGCGTTTAGCATAAAGACATCAGCGGCTCTCAGGTTTAACCGCTAATAAGGTTTCAGGATCGAGTCTCAGAAGCAGCGACATGTTTTTAGTAATCAGATGAAGAAGAGAAAAGAAACGAGTCGTGGTTAAACACTCAGCGTGTGACTTCAGGACATTTAGTGGAATATCTGGAAATTAATAACCTCATGTTTGTACATTCAACAACAACAACAATAACAATAACAACAACAACAAGAAAGAAAGAGAGAAATCTGGGCTGAAATGATGAACTGTGCACTCAGCATACTGTACATCCCCTGGGAAAATGCAGTACTGCTCAAAAGTTTTGGCCCCCTCATTCCTTCATATTTTGCTTCCAGACTTTCCTTGATGTTTAATGTTCTTTTGAGGAACCGTTCTCCAGGCCTCCTGAAGGCTCTCGTGATTCTCATGAGCTGGTGAGAACCAGGTGCAGATGATGACAGATGATCAGGAGGTGATTATTACCGTATAATCCTGATGCTGAATGCTGAGTGGTTGGAACAGACGAGAGGGGAAACGAGGTCGCTGCCGAGCTTCTTATATAAACACCCAGTTTGTAACGTGTATCTTTCGGCACTTTGCAGCCTGTCGCGGTGAAACACTTGTTCTAATTATTTTACAATATTTAATTGTGTTTAATATGAAGAAAGGAGGGGGGTCAAGACTTTTGCACAGTACTGTTTGTAACATTAAGTAAAAACTGAAACATTTACAAGTTAAAATGTTCTTTTAGACGTCAAAGATCCTCACAGGGCATTTATCTTCAGAGGGTTCTTCAGCCGTCCTTCAGGAGGAACCTTGGAAGGTTCTGTGTAATAAAGAACCGCTGAAGACGACTTTCTCCTCTTTAGACTCGTTCAGGTGCTTCACTGCAGACGGACTGAACCGTCTAAAGGCTGATTAATGACAGAAATTAACTTGAATCTTTTCTCTTTATTCGCTTCAACTCGACTTCTTTACCTTCTTCATGAACAGCTTTTGTTTTGTTGTTTGTTAATTTTCTAAATGTTACTTATTTAAGAAATGATTATTAGTTGATGTTTCTGTGATGTTTTCGTACGACACGTCGTCTTTTCATCCCTCAGTTTTACAGTTTCTCAGAACTTTCGCTCGGATTCTTCGTCTTGTGTTTGGATTAGTGTTAAAGACAATAAAGTGTTTCGTGAGTTTCTTTTCTTTTATTAATCGTGTGTGTGTGTGTGTGTGTGTGTGTGTGTGTGTGTTTGCTTTCTGTGTACGACAACCTGAAATCAAAATCTTCTGAAATCCATCACTTATGATCCCTCATCTGTTCATTCATACATCAGTCTTTTACATAAAATAAAATAAATCTGTAATTATTATTTTAAATAATAATAATAATCTCACTCCGCTCTATACAGATACTTAGCTTAAAAACAATAAACCAACCATGAATATTAATAATATTTTATTTTATTCTCACACACAGCCTTCAACCCGGTCCAGTAAAAACACCATGTTACAAAATAAATGTCATTAAATTATAAAGTATATAATAATAATAATAACGTTACATTCTTCTTTCTTCCTAAAACAAGAAATAAACTCGTGTATGACGAAAAACGTGACAAAAATAAATAAATAAATCCATCAATATACCATTCAGTTTTTATACATTTAATATTTTATAATAAAAATTTAATTAATGTTTTAATATTTTATCTTCAATGTTCAAGAAGGATTTATTGCAGAATTTTCTGTATTTATTTCTATTATAAAACATTTTGAACTTTTTGCTGTTTGAAAAGAGGGGGAAGGGTGGGGGGGATTGTTCTCTTTAACACACACACACATACACACACACACACACACACACACACTTTACAGAACTGTAAATAACACCTGGGTTTTCAGAAAACAGCTCGCATTAATACATTTGTAGTTTTGTTCCTGTTTGTATTATGGGATGTCGTCCACACCGTGGCCCCTGAGCGCGCGCGGGTCACGAACTCGGCGCCTTCCTGCCTTTAGAGACGACCACGGCGTCCTCGCCGACCTGGTCCTCGATCAGCAGAGAGATCGCTCCGTCCAGGTGCGGAGACGCGGCCAGAGCCACCACGGCCTTCTCCATGGGGAAACCCATCTTCTCCAGCTGCTGCAGCCTGATCGGCCATAATCATCATCATCATCATCATCGTATCAATAATAATCATATTCATAATAATCATTATAATACTACTAATAATAATCATTTCTGTATCATCATCACCCAAATCATTTCCAGCTTTTAGATCTTTAATTAGAGGCGGGGCCTAAATTGTAATCCTTCCACCTGTTCTCCAAGATGGCCACGCCTCACCCACTGCGCCGCCCCTGAACCTGCATGTGATTGTGGTTAAAAGGTTTCCTCCATTTTCTTGCTGGCCAAAACTTTTTCATTAAAAAAAAAAAAAAAGGGTAAATCATCAGACACCTGAGTGAAGAGACGGAGGATTTCTGGACTTCCACTTTCTCCGGCGCGCCTTCAGGTGCGTCCCTCAGCGACGCCAGTATCCCGGCTCTCAGCAGCTCCTCCTCTAATATCTGCTCGTCCGTCACCATAACGTGTTCCGGCTGCCACTCGGGCGCGGTGTGTGTCCACGCTTGTGTGTGTGTGTCATCCTCCAGCTGGGACCTGCTGGCTGAAGCGGCGTGTCCAGTGTGAGGTACAGACCTGAAAAACAATAAGAAATAGATAACATCAATCACACTAAAGGAACCTACCTGCACCGCTCTCTGATGCCCCGTGTGGTGAGTGTAGAAGGTGTAAAAGCAGCCATGTTTGATTAACAGTGAAGGTTTCTCATGTGAAGCCGTGCACTGACCTCTGCGCAGGGGTGATGTGGGTCGGTAGCTGATATTTAGTGGAGATATAAAGCCAGGCAGGCAGGCAGGAGCAGACGCCGAGAGACTCCATCCTCTGCAGGAGCTCGATTAACTCGGTGCTGTCTGGGAAAGGGGTTAAGGACGGGCACTGGGATGTGAACATACACTATATATGGGTTATTAATTCTAGAGAGTGAAGGATACAGCTGAGCCCCAGGCAGATGGCGTAGAAGTGCAGAAGTCCCGGTGCGTTTGGAAGGAGGAACAAATCGACCAGCAAGACGAGCCAAGGCAGGGACCAGGGCGGCAGACAGCGCAGGACTCGTCTCCGTTTGCTCTGGCGACACTGAGCCGCGAACAGAGCCAGCTGCGTGCCCGAGTACCCGCATATCCGACTGGCCTCGTCGCCCGTCACGAAGAGGAAGAGGGCGTAAATAGGGGGCAGGAGCGCTGTCGAGACGAGAGACAGGACGAGGAAGACCGCCGTGCCCCATCTCCTCTCCTGACTCGGGCCGAGGTACAGCAGCAGGACGACGTCATGGAGCAAAGACACAAACTCCTCGTGACTCACAGCGTAGAAGATCAAATCTGCAAGACATGTAATGTAATGTACAGAAATAAAAGAAAGGTCAGAACTCACTCTCTCAATGATATCTTTATGTTTCATACATTGTAGGACCAGGAACCAGAAACATTGTCTGTCTGTCTGTCTGTCTGTCTGTCTAGATTTTGTTGCAGCATCACACAAAACTGTCTGGACAGAATTTACTGAATCTTCTGCAGTCCTTAAATATCTGACAGAAGAAAAGTGACGCTAAATAAAATAATCTACTAATGCGCTACTGTCTCAATGTAAACAAACACCTGCACAAATAGATATTAATGAGAAAAGATAAAGTGAATATTTTAACTTTGGCTGAAATATCAGTGGTGTAAGTGGATTTTAACAGACAGACATGTACGTGGGCTTCAACCTGAAACAATAATGTCACTGATTACATTAAAGATCAGCAGATTATTTTTAGTTTTAACCTTTGAACTGTTTCTACAAACAAGTCACCCGCCAATGACGGGCACTAACAGTAATAATGAAGACATGGAGACACAGGTTCATCATGCAGGACAGAGCTTACCATAAACACCTGGGAAGTCACCGCCTGGTCCTAAACTCAGACTGGCATGAAGGCCACAGAGCCAAACTATCAGAGTCAGGATGAGGATCAGAGCTGAGCCACTACACACACCTGACCTGGAGCCGAACCACAACCATGGCCACATTCTCACACAGCCTGCTGGATCATCTGATCAACACTCCAGGCATTTCTATTCAATTCTATATTCAAATCTCTATTCAATTCTATATTCAAATCTCTGTTCAATTCTATATTCAATTCTATATTCAATTCTTAATCCTATACACTCAGATACACCAGGACATAATGTAACTCAGGCTATCAGTAGTCTTACATAGCTTTATAAATATATATATAATACAAAGATTATATTTAAATAACGCACTGATTTACAATCACATGTCAAGTATATTAAAATGCAAAAGTTATACAATTATACTCCCTATTTGTTTTTATTTTCTCAGCCAATGACTCTGACTCAGGCGCTTCCTCATGGGCGAAACCATTCACGCTTATTTAAACCTACACACACACACACACGCTTACGCTTTCTGTTTAAAAAATACAATTAACACTTTTTTAATCTATATAATAAACAAACGTATTCATTAATAATAATAGAGGTAATTAAACAGAAAACACAACATTTTAAGGTTTATTTGCCAAACCGTACACCCCTACGCAGCACACACATTGGTACAACCCATGACGTAAGGGGGCGTATATATATATTTTTTTAATAACCTCTGCGCATGAGCGTTTCACTCACCCCCGCCTCAGGGACCATATTTGAACCGCGCATGCGCACTAAACGTATTTTTCCCCCCTCTTTGCATATCGGCAGCAGCGAAAATGGCGTCGGCTACAAGTAAGTGTGTCTTCGGAGTGTTCGGGTTTATTCGCTTTTACGCGATAGTTGTGCTTTTAGACGTTTCATACATAACACTATAACTTCTTTATGCAAACTAGATGTGTTTGGTGGAAATGAAACAACTAATACGAGCGTGGAGTTAATTGTTTTATTGTTAGGTCATACACGCAGCTAACAGGTTCGCTAGTTAGCGAGGTTAGCATCCACACATCCGGGTACCTCACGGCTTGTTACGCGTGTAGCGGTTTTTTCGGCGGTTCGCTAGCTTAGCTAGCCCAAACTTTATATACTATATAGTATTTTATACTATATGTAAGTGTCAATTGTAAGATTAATAAGCAAAAAGACGGTACGTCGATTGTGTTTCAGTTTACCTGTAGTTAGCTAGCAGCTAGCTAGCTAGTTTTATATTTTTATTCACAGCTAACTCGGCTAAAACGCAGCAACTAATTTTTATTTATTTTTACAATCTGAACAAAAATATGACTAATTTATAAACAGTTGAAGAGGTGTTTAGTTTTTTTTTTTCCCCGCCGTTTGTTGGCCATGAACTGTGGTAAACCCAGGTGCAAAAGTTTGTGCACCCCAGAAATTAAAGAATATATATACATTTAGTTTACCTTAAATTTACGAAATAAATGTCATCGTTTTAATTGCCGATTAATTAAATAGTGATGTGTGGTGTTTATTTACTCACTTATTTAAATTTTTTTTGCTTAAAATTGCGTGATAAATCGAGACAAATAAAAGAAGGCGGTCTCTTTTAAATATGCAAATTTCGATTTTGCGAACCTATCCGAAAGGCGCGCCGAGTCACGTGACTAGACCTGCTCATGGTAGGCAGGTTCTACATTATGGTCATTGTCTAATACAGGCACATAACCTATGTAGTGTGTGTGTATATACATAAAGGCACAAAACTGTAGATGTGTAATTTTATTTAATTATTTGCACACCTAGTTATATATGTGGACATGGACACAAACTACCACTGTCTCTGTTCTAGTTATCTCTACATTAAATGCAGGTTGCACTTTGAAATTGTTATATTGAGGCTCATGGAGTATGTACACCCACACAGTCATAGGGAAGCTATAAGCCTAATTTAAAACATCATGTCAAACTATACATCTAATGGAAAGATGGTAAATGATTAGTTTCCTGGTTTGTCCATGTTTGCAGTGAATGTGTTAAGAGTGTAAATGCTTCCTATGTCTGTATCCATCCTCATCCTCCTCTCTAAACCATCCCTCCTGTGTTTATAAACACCTTTTTTGTTTCTTCGGTGTGGTGTGAAGATCTGGAATGTAAATGTGTGGTGTTAGTCCAGATCCTGTGTCTGAGAGACGAGACACATGGAGTTTACACTACACATTGTTCTACCTTTTTATAAATAACCTTGGCTTTGAGATGCGTGAGAGAGAGAGCGACTTGTCACATGATCTCTGATGTATCGGTAGCTAAAGTTTTTCCTTTTTGTGTGTTTATAGATTACAGTGGATACAGTCAGGCTGGTGCTCAGCAAGCGTAAGTGTTTAATCTACTCCTTTCATTCAGTTTAAAAATCTTAAACCTTTTTTTTCCTCCTGCTTGCGTCAAGTTTTAATTAAACAATGACGTGTCCTGAACTTGTCAAAGCTTAAACTTTCAGCTTTAGATTCCTTCCATAACCGTTTCCATGGCAATCACTTGTCCATCAGCAATTTCCCTCTGTGATTAATAAAGTTCTTGGAATCTTGAATCAAGTTCATTCACATAAACCTGCACTGCTTTTATACTTATACTAATGAACACCAACCAGAGCCCAAATTTTGTGCCCGACTTTGCGAGGTGGTTTAGTGATCACGATCCCTGATGTCTTGGTGTACTGATAAGCTTTCGTGTGTCCGTAGGTACGGCTCGTATGCAGCCCAGCCCGCTCAGGGATACGGACAAACAGCACAGGTATGAATGAATATTATACATAAAAAAAACACACAATCTATTTTCCTGGAGTTGTAGTGTTTATTGTGCGGGTTCGTCTCTCAGCAGGGATACACTCAGCAGGACTACAGTTCATACGGGCAACCCGCTGCCACCGACTCTACTTACGGCCAAGCAGCCCCCTCTGCTGGAGGATACACACAACAGCAGTACGCAGCCGCGTATGGACAGTCCGCTGCTCCAGGTTTGCTCAGAATACGTGTGCAGTTAAATGTTTGAGAGACATTTTCATTATGTACCAGTTAAATGTGTTTAATGGTGTTCTCTCTCTCTGTTTTTCTTCCAGCCGCTTACGGCACTGCTCAGGCCGGAGCTCAGGGCTACACTCAGCCAGCAGCTCAAGCCTATGGGACGAGCAGCTACGCCAGCACCACGGCCGCACCTCCTGCCTCTCCGGCATCGTACGCCGCGCAGCCGGGATACACCGCTCCGTCCACTTACGCAGGATACAGTCAGCAGGCCGCCTCGGCTACGCAGAGGTACTAACTCGGCGTCCTGTATTAACTGGGGTTTAGGTGTTGCAGAGCGGATGTTTGAGTTTATAAAATGTTTTTTTTTTTTCTCCTTGCTTTGTAGTTACAGTGCTAGCGCTGCACCCACCTACTCCCAGGGGGGCTACCAGGCGCAGCAGGCTGCCTACGGGGGGCAGCAGCAGGCCGGCTACGCTCAGGGCCCGCCCCAACAGCCTCCGTCTGCAGGCTACCCTCCTCCAGCTAACGGGTCCTACTCTCAGTCTCAGTATAGCCAGTCCGGGGCTCCTCAGAGCGGCTACGACCAGTCCGGAGGCTACGGTGAGCCACTCTGAGGTTCTCTCAGAATTATCGGCACCCGATAAGATGGATAATGTATACAGAGTGCAGCATTTATTCGTGATCCTTTTCTCTTGTGCAGGTGGTTACGGTCAGGGAGGGGCGAGTGGGGGGTACGGTGGCCCTCAGCCGCCACAGCGCGGAGGTTACCAAGGGAACGGCTACGAAAGGAGAGGTGGACCCAGGGGTCGCGGCCCCATGGGTCGGGGCATGGGGTAAGTTCTGACACGATAACCGTTTCACAGCTAACTGCTGCCATTTTTCCCCCTCCATCATTAGGCTAGACATGCATGATGGCGCGTACACGCGTAGCGGTATATATACTTTTGTTTAGACTTGCGTTTGCAAAATAAAACACGCCTACATTTTATTAATTTTATTATTATTATTATTTTAAAAAAGTGACTTTACTGCTGCATGAAGGTTCTCACTTCCCCCACGCGCGCGCACACACATACATGTATACATGGACACAATGCCGGTTTTTTAATTTATTTTTTTTAAATGCTGTAATATTTAAGAAAAGGTTTGGTTTGTAATCTTTCTTTAAAAAAAAAAATTAAGGTGTAGCAGTTAAACTCCGATAAGCTACAAGTGCTTGTGCATGCACGTGTTTAACTAACAGACAGCATGGAGTCACGGGTTCATCAGCTGCCCCGCTAATACACGAGCTACTGTTAGCAAAACCTCAACACCTGTTTTGGGTCTCAGATGTGTGAAGTGACCGAGTAAATCATTACTTTCACTGTAAACCGCTGCAGAGGGTAAAAGTTTACTTTTCAAAACTGGAGTGTTTTCAGATCATTCCTTCACAATGTTAACTGGAAAGTGTTAGGATAAAATTCTCATTCTGGGGTTTGCGGGGCCTTAAGTTAAACCTGTACGCATCTGCCATAAGAATAATAATGGAAGGATATCTGGTGAAAGGTTTGTGTGTAAGTACGCAATCAGAAGGTGCATCATGTTTTACGTCTGTCTGATTGAGGTAGTTCAGATGTTGGGTTGGTTTCAGGTTCCAGAATCATTAAGAGGGTTTTAGTATTTTACTGGTACAGAAGGTTTAGAGTACGAGACCTGCGCTGAAGTCCCTTTAGTCAACATTTCAAGGTAGCTAATTTGAGAACAAACGCTTAGATGAAAAGACACTAAAGTAAAATGGGTTGATGGTTAAGGATTCAATACAAATTCCACTCAAAGACAAACCGAGGGTGTCGTTTAAACACTGCTTCTATTCGATCAAGTGTTTAAGTATGTGTTTACTCGTGTGAAAGTCACACCTGGACAGGAAGGTATTGGATTTGTCCATTATCATTTGCAGGTTTATTATTTTCATTGTTTTCCCCCCAAGCGTCACCTTCCCATGGGGTTTATACACAGAATTAATGTGTACTGAATGATTTATAGATTGACTTGAGGGTTTTATTTTTCCTCTCGTCATAAGTCTTAAAGTTCTCCATCATACAGCGCTGAGATTAGGTCTGTGTAGTTCAGGTTTATTTGGGTTGTAATGTGCTGCTGGTTTTTCGTGTCCATGACCATAAGAGTGCATCATACAGGACTTTGGTTTTATGAACATGTAATATAAATATATAAAACACTTGTTCAGACCTTTTTTAATAAGCAGGTTTATCAAGGATAATTTCCCCATTAATTTATTATAGTAGTTTATTAACAATCTACCCTCTGTTAGGATTATTATACTGATTGTTTTCAAGGTGCTTTTGTTTTGGTGAGATTCAAAATCAGAAATGCTGGTCATCAGGGCTGCTGTAAATTATTAGACCCCGTGTACCGTTTCTTCATTATGAGAGTTGAGGGTTTTACTTATTATAACTTTCTTTTTAAAAAATGAAGTGCTTCTTTCACAGGGTTCCAGTCCAAACTAAAATTAATAACAAAATTAGAGGTGGTTAGTGATATTCGTCCTTACTGTGTTTGGGGGGGGAGTAAATTTGGCATCTTTTATTTTTTTATTGAAATTTATGGGATTATTTGCGTATGAACGTGTGGTTAATTCATTAAAAATAAATAGAAAAATGTAGTGGAGCTGGGAAAGATACAGAGCCTCTAAAGGAACATGTTTTGAAATAAATAAAATACAGTTCAAACTAAATTATTATAGTATTGTGAACTCATTAATGGCTCTGTAAAAATTATTTTAAGAAAGTTAGTACTATTTTCGGCTTGTAATTTTTCTTGACTACTAGTTTACATTTTGGAAAAATATTTCTACTGGGGCAAAAAAATGTAATGTTCGCTTTGACATGGCACCATTAAGTATTTACAGAACACAATTTTTTTATTACTTGAAATTATTTGCTCGTTTCTATGGGGTTAATTAAAAGTAAATACAGTGAAGCAGGAAACAGTATGGGTGCCCCGAAGGGACATTATTTATTATTTTTTTAAATCTGTGTACCAGCTACAATTTTTGTTTACAAAAGGCCCTAAAGGGACATGATTCTTAAAGCTTTATTTATTTTTTTGGCATTTGAAAAATTTAAGTTTGAACTTTTTAAACAATACCTTAAGTTAGATAAATTTTTATAAGGTTGAATATTTAACTTAATTTTTGCTGATGCTACATGAAACGTCCTGACCCAAACATGATTCATAACCTAGAGGACTTTAAAACTGTTAACGCCTCCACAACTGTTCTTTAAAACGGACTTACGGGGGTGAAACTCATCAGTTCACCCTCCATTTATTTAGTGCTTTTAGTTTTATTTTCTTTATTAGTGCTTTAATTAAGTATGAGACTGAGAAAGTCTCTATCAGAGTTCGATCCTGTCATGAAGAGGAACCAGACGTCTGATCTGTCTACAAGTTAGTAGTTTATTTATTTATTAATTTTTTTCCTCTTTTTCTCTGATGCAAGTCTAATTTGTTAAATTTTAACAAAAGGTAAGCGTGCACACTCGCACCAGTCTTTTAACCCCTCATTATTAATTGATTAATTTTATGGTGGTGATCATTATTTCTTCTTTAGCAGGAGTGTGTGGTTGATGTTTTGTGTTGGGGAAACACTTGAAGCTCCAGTTTGTGTGTTTTTCCTCCAGTACGATTGGAGCTTCGGTGTTTCCACACGGGTTGTGATTTCACTGATTTTTACACTTTAACACTTTTTGTCATATTTGTTATGCTACAGGAAACCGAGCGTCATTTACATTAGGTCCGTATCAAAGCCAGCAGCTCACAGGGGTGAAGGGGAACTCGCTCAAATCAAGAATTTAGAAACCATTGTTAAAGTGTCTGTTTTTCAACTGTGATGTCCTTTTATTTTTATATATATATATATTTTTTAAATCTGTATTGTAATATTTGTACTTGATTGTATTTTTTGTGAACACTTAAATTAGTCTTAAGGGTAAATTAAGATTTTACATTCGTGTTTTATTTATTTTTTAACCACTAATGAAATGTTTGTGTTGGACATTTATGGTTCTTGCTGTACAGTGATTCTCTTTTTAAATAATTTTTGCTTACATCATCAGTGACGTGGTGCGCTGTGGTATTACATGGGGTTTCATTTTCTCTTTAAAAAAAAAAAAAAACACCGCTTAATGAGCTCACGAGATTACGAGAGGGGGAGAGTGTGTGTTTTATATCCATGTGCTGTTGAAGTCCCCTTGGTTCAAGACTAAATGGAATTTCACCTATCTTCATTCGTAGCATGGCTGGAGACAGAGGTGGCTTCAGTAAGCCTGGTGGTAAGTTACTACAGAGTATTACACTGGCTAGAGTTTATTCATTTATGCCCGAGTTGCTGTGCCACTTTCTGGTGTCAGAGTTATTTTAAAACGGGGCTTCCCTTTTTCAAAGGGTTTATTTGAACCAGCGTCCTTTCAGGATGTTTTTGTTTATTTTTATTTTTTACATTTCGTATATATCTATTTTATTTTCCCCTTGTGTTAATCATCATATCCAGAGAAACTATAATCCATCTCACGTCGTCTCAATAATTTACCAAATTATACCAAACTGCTGCCAGAAATACGCTATTTCTTTCCTGTTGTACATAACGCCTCGTTTCTTCTCTCTCTCTCTCTATTTCTTTCTGTTCTCCACATCAGGACCAATGAGGGATGGAATGGAGGGTGAGTATCATCACCACCTTCTCCGACACCCAGAAGTTCTCATTAATGCTCGTCATGTTTAGAAATGGTATTTGTTTGTTTCAGGACATCCAGGAGAGCAGGATGAGTCTGAGAACAGCACCATCTACATCACGGGGCTGACGGAGAAGGTCACGCTCGCAGACATGGCCGATTTCTTTAAACACTCCGGAACGATAAGGGTGAGGGCGCTGAAAGGTGTGCGATCAGAACACCGCCGGAGTGTCACATCCAGGTCTGATCCATCTTTTGGGTTTCGGTCTCTTACAGATAAACCGGCGCCTGAACCAGCCGGCCATCAACATCTACACTGATAAAGACTCTGGCAAACCCAAGGGAGACGCCACCCTGTCCTACGATGAGCCGTCCTGCGCCCGCGCTGCCGTGGAGCATTTTAACGGTGGGTCACGCGGACGTCCGCAAGACGCCATGACCATGATGATCTCTACAGACAGATGCACGTGTGTTCTGGTGCTCACACCTTTTCTTTGTGTGTGTGTGTGTGTGTGTGCAGGTAAGGAGTTCCAGGGCCGGAGGCTGAACGTGTCGATGGCGCGCAGGAAGACGGCTCCAGGGCTCATGAGGGGGGGGATGGGCATGAGAGGAGGACCAATGGATCGTGGAGGTACAGCTCCTCCTCTCTGTGCTCACACACTGTTACACCCCTAATATAAAACATAAACACTGTTCAGAAATAAATAAATGGATTCAGCTTCTCTATTTTGTTAGAGATGGTGTATAATAAATAAAAGGGTGTGTCTCTCCGACTCTCTGAAGCTCAGTGTGCTGTTCCCTGCAGGTATGATGGGGCGGGGCGGAGACAGGGGCGGGTTTCCTCCCCGCGGAGGTCCTCGCGGCTCCATGGCCTGGGGAGGACCAGCGGGACCCGGCAACGTCCCGAAGAGAGCAGGGGACTGGGAGTGTCCCAACCAGTGAGTCTCGCTCCCTCACTGCAGTTTACGTACTGTGTGTGTGTGTGAGATCAGTGTGTGTGACGCACTTCCTGTTTTGTGTAGTGGCTGTGGAAACCAGAACTTCGCCTGGAGGACCGAGTGTAACCAGTGCAAAGCTCCAAGGCCTGAGGGTGTGCTGCCTCCTCCAGGTCTCTCACACACACACACACACACACACGCACGATGACTACTGTGATGGATATGACTTACTAAATGCCCGTGTACAGTATATGATTTTAAGTTTTTCAGTTCTCCAGAGACGCCCTGATAAAACACGGACAGTTGTAGAATTTTTGGCACCCTCTGTTTCTCTCCATGTGAAGTTGGAGGGGAGAAAAATGTCACTTCTGAGTCTAATGCTACTGTTTGAGCAAAGATTCATTTAATTGTGAATTGGCTCAACACTCGAGAGATAGTGTTTAGTGTTTATTTCCTCCTTATTGTTAAACCTGACTGGGATTCAAGCTTAATTGAAAAATGTGTTTCTTTGTGAAATGAGTTGTTTGTTTAAAAGCTGATGAGATGATCTGTCATATATATCTGAACATATATAAACTGTGTGTGTGCAGGTGGAGAGCGGGGCCGAGGGGACGGGATGTTCCGCGGGGGCAGAGGGAATGACCGCGGTGGCCCAGGGGGAATGCGTGGAGGCTGGGGAGGAGAACCGGGAGGCTTCAGGGGCGGCCGAGGCGGGATGGACCGAGGAGGGTTCAGAGGAGGAAGCCGCGGGGGACCTCCGATGGACCGCGGGGCGAGGAGAGGCATGGGACCGGGGAAGATGGACATGAGGTAAATCTCGAGTCTTGCAAAATAAAAAGACACTTCGGTATGATTAAGGTTTCTAACATGAGGAGGAAAAACACCGCGGGAGGAGATTGATCACATCCTGGGCCGTGTTGTTGAGTGTTTTTCTAAAATCACTTTGTTTGTAGCAGCTAAACTTTGTCTGTCTGTCTTTCCAGAGATCAGCGTCAGGATCGCAGAGAGAGACCGTACTGAAGCATTTCACACATCCACAGTGATGAACCTGTAAACGCTTTTTTTAGAAGGTCTTTTTAATTCCAAGTACATATTTATACCTGGCACATACACACCCGCCCGTGGGGCCTAATTATTACCTTAAATTTAGGAGTTCAGGTTAATTCATTAGATTTGTTTCCCCCGTTCACTTCTTGCTTGATTCTCCATCACTCTACGTTTCTTCTTTATCCAGTTTATTTTGTACCGTTACATCACTTCCTCTATGCAGTTATGTACTCCTTATTTTTTAAAGAAATAAACTTCAACTGGATTGACTTTTAATGCATTGCGTCTGTGTGGTATTTCCTGTTTTCAGTACAGCGCAACTGGACATTAGTCGCTTTGTCTCGCTCCATGTGGACGACAGATTTAGCCTTTTCAGAATCAAACACTTTTACTGGCTCCTGCGGTTTAAGCGGCGATGATGTCATAAAACCAGCTGCTGCTCTGAAGCCCACATATAAGGAGCTGCAGAGAGATTATTAAACATTTATGGGAAAAGATGTTTTTATATACCTCCTTTCAGTTCTATTTATATTTGCACAGGATTAAAGAAATAGTGGGGGTGCAGTGGGATTTTTGGGGAGGGGCGAATGATGTAATCTTGATAAACAGATAAATCTTGCAGTTCACGTTTCCACCACCAGATGTCTCTAGATCATCACTAAATGCTTTAATAACGCAACCTCTTAATGGAGGAGGACTGAACCTCAGATACACCTGAATCTGACCTGCATGATCCTGTGATGAAGATACAGATTAATGTCATGTTTATTCAAACTTAAGATATTTTAATAAGTTTGAAATTTTCAAGTCTGGCTGCCTTTTGTTTATTAGGCAAAAACAATTTATTGTGATTATGTATATTAATATATATATATTTTAAAATTCATAAATATACCAGATTTAATAATTACATAAAGATAAATAGCTAGATAATTTATTGATCATGAAGGAATTATTTATGAAATTTAAGGATGTGTATTAAACATTTAATATTTTTAAACAAAGACTATTTCTGAACATGTATGATCTCAGAATTAAAACTTTATTTGTTTCAACAACAACAACAAAAAGATCTGCCTCTAGTGTAAGAATTTTAAGCCTTTTCATTATCATGGAAGCATGACTTTAGTGTGAAGCGGTACCTGCTATTGAGCCCGGAACAGCTGGAAAAGCTTTGAGCCTCAGATGGGGAGCTTGAACATCTGGTGTGCACGTTCAGAGCTCGACTCTGCGGATCGGCTGCTGCACCGAGCCTGTGTGAACTGTAAACATGGTACATGTAACACGTACACACACGTCTGAGATGGTGAGACAGGTTGCTCGGCTCAGGGTGCGGGGGGGGGGGTCAGTGTGGTTTAATCTCCAGGTTAATTCATTAATTCCTTCCTCATCCTGATTCTTCAAGAGTAGGAGTATAAGGAAAATATTTTTTTTCAGCACAGCATATGTTTTCATAGATGGTTCTGAGGACTCGCAAGGGATCTGTGGAATTGTGTGTGTGTGTGTGCAAAAGAGCTAATTCATCCAGGCCTCTGAGAATGATCTCACCCTCTCTCTCTCTCTCTCTCTCCACCCCTCCGTCTAGCTCTCTTAAAGTAACACCCAACGTTTTTCAAATCAAAACAAGGGCCTCCTTTTGGAACCGGAAGCCGCTCTCACGCCGCCGTTAGAGACGCTGGACTCCTTCACAGAGCTGCAGATCATTTGGAGAAGAGCAGAGACAATGCCGGGTTTATGATGCAGACAGACCGAGACTCAGACTGAAGCGCTTGTGTTTCAGCCTTGTTCACTCGCCGCATTGTTTTTTAAACTAGCCTTAGAGGGAGAAAAAACAAAATCCCACCCACTTCCTGTCAGGATGTGACTGACCCCTGATGCTGAGTGTGTGGTCATTAGAAATAATAACGAATAACAAGATACAACACTGTATAGGACCACACCCCTGTTTGATTCTGGATTACGATTAATCAGAAGATGTTGATTAATTTTCCATAACAGCACCCCGGAGATTAGTGCAGACTCATTCAAAATTCATCCACTGGCTCTGAGACTTAAAGACATGTATATCTGTAGAGACGCTAAATACAGACATGCATGGAAGGAGTCTCCAGTGTCAATTCACACAAATAAAACTGACCTAGTTTTACTTCTCTATTTCACTTATTTCATTCATTTTTTTCATGAACATGAATAGAGAGTCGAGGGACGGCTATGACAAATACAGTTGTTACTTTTTTTTTTTATTAACACACATGGTTTTCAGTGTTGAAGTAATAAATGCACACACGTTTTTGATTAATTATGTTTTAAATTGTTGAATTCATATCATTTGATGTGAAATTACTATTTTTTGCTGAACACTTTGTAGTGTTGAATGAATCCTTCACAGTCTTTTATTAACACTGTAATGCGTAGAGAAGGAACACATGTGGGGTTTAGTTAACTTTCTCGACAGTGATGTTGTATCGCCGAGCTCAGTGTTGAAAGTCTGAACACACAGTGTTGAAGTGAACCTCATGTGTTGAATTAGCACTGAGTAGTGTTGAGTGAAGTGTTCGTACTGTGTGTTTGTGATGATCTACACATTTTAAGTTTGAGGTCAGTGTTTTATTTGTACACTGCTGAAGGAACACTATATACAGTGTGGTACGGTGTTGAGTTATCATGAAGGGTTTGGACGTGTTTGTGTTTCTGATGTTTGGATTCATTTGGAAACAAAATGAAACTAAAAATTCCAACCTTTAATTGTCGGTCATTAGTGTTTATATGTACAGAATATACGGTCAGGACCAAGTCCTTTCTTCTTCTATTAATTCCAAACCTGGTAGATGTATATACATAGAGGACAATTCAGGAATTTATTAAACATGTGTGTGTGTGTGTGTGTGTGTGTGTGTGTGTAGAGGGATAATTTGTGATTTGTTTCGTTTAGAATTAGCATTGTAAATTACTTATTCTTGAACGTTTTAACACTTTATAAGTCTCTTATTTTAACGTTAAACCCACCAACACCCCTGACTCTGGCTGTATTTCTCTCAGTGTTTTATTTGAGTATTTATTTGGAGTTTTTCTGTCCCTCAGAGTGAGAGGATTATATAGACTGGGGGGGGAAATCCCTAACAGGCGCCGCGTTCCAAACCGCACTATAGTGTAATGTAGGGAACTAGGGCACTAGGACCCTGTGCGCGGAGTCAGGCGTTGACTCAGTGCACTATGTAGGGGGCGCGCGGACATATTGGACGAGACCCCGACGGCTTGTCTGGTCCTATCGCTTTAAAGGACAATTCCACAGACAGGAGGCGAGAGAGAGAGAGCTCGGTCACAGGGGTGTGTTTTCTTTCTCACACACCGGGAATTAACGCGCAGTACCGGGGAATACCGAGCAGTGAAGGAAAGAGAAAGTATTAAAGGTGAAGATGAGAAATGAAGGATAAAAAGCGGATGAGCTGAGGTACTGACGGGTCTGGATGTGGAGTCATAGAGAGAGAGAGAGAGAGAGAGAATACCTACCACACACATACACACACACACATACACACTCTGATACCACGACTAGGATGTGATTCCACCACTGAGTGAGTGTGTGTGAGAGAGAGCGCGCGCGCTATGGAGAGCACCGGGACACTGAGGGAAGTTCTGTGATTCTTTAGCATTGAGCTAACAGCAGCACCATGACGGGTAAGAGGCGCTTCATTAAATCCCTCACTTCTCCTCTAACAAGTGTGTGTGTGTGTGTGTGAGTCTGCTCTTAACGACGCGTTCATAACGCTGCACTCATCGCTCGTGTCGTGTGTGTGTGTGTGTGTGTGTGTGAGTGTGTGAGGGATTCTCCTGTACTTCACACAGAATGGATGCGCGAGCCTTTCTGTGTTTTTTTTTTTTTTTTTTTTTTTTTGCATAAACGCCAACGGTTTGTTTATTTAAATATTTAAATCCTAACCGACCCGAGGCGGAACATTCTGGAACACCTCACTGACTAACCGCCGCTTTAAGGTGCTTAATAACCTCACTAAAGTGTCCAGGGTTAAACCTCACTGACTAAACACCGACTTCTGCAGAATTAGTAACACACACACACACACACACAGAGTATAGAATTAACTTACTTACCTATGGTGTTGACGTCACGGTACAGCATGCGTCCTGTACACATATGTGGTGTTTAACACACACACACACACACACACTGCTCTTTATGGTGTTTATTTAACACACACTCATTGGTGTTGAATTCATAGTCTCTCTTTCCCTGTCTCATTAGTGTTGAATCAACACACAGTTTCAATGTTTAATAAACATACATACACACACACACACACACACACACACATACCTGTGCTTTTTAGTGTTGAATTAACAACTTCACACACGTTATGGTTGTGATAATACAATAAACGTGTTAACATTGTTAAATCACACACATGTTTTTTCAGTGTTGAGGTAATAATCAACACACACATACACACTTTAATGTTAAATGAACACACTTTTCAGTGTTGAATCAATACTCTCATTATTGCTCTCAACATTACAGTGTTTAACACGAACAATTGAACGGAATTAAATGATCTTTAAGTCAGTTAAACACTTAATTCTACAACAGTGTTTCACATTTTAACTGCTGATCAAACACGTGAGTATGAGGAAATAACACCTACAGGAATCTAGCAGGACTTTATAATGTTGCGTTATGGAATGCAGTGTTGATCTCTCGCACTCTTCAGCAGTGTTTAATTCATACACTTTATTATTCTATTACTGTATTCAGTGTTGAATCAGAGTAGGATTGAAATAGATCTTAGAAGTGTTGCTTTTCCGCTTTCCAACTGAGTGTTGAATTATATTTAATCTTAATAGTACGAATAGAATGTAGTGGTGTTAAATACAAACTCTCCTTATAAGACCGAATGTTGTACTCATTACAGTTTGGAAATCAAACGCCACCTTAAGAAACACCTACAAAATAGAATTTTGTGTTTAACCTTTGTAAATTTAACACCCGCCGCATGAATAAATACTCATGATAGAAAGTTTTATGAATTCTTTAAAGGTTTTATAAGTGTTTGTGTTTCTGGTGTTTGTCCTGCAGGATCGTGAGAGACCACGATGTGATGGATGAAAATACGGATCTTACATTATCTGGATTCAGTTGCTTTTAAAGTGTGTTTATTACTCACACACACACTTGCACACACATGCAGAGCTCAGATAGTTTTCTCATACTGACACCCTGAGTGAGTGATGTTTGCGTCTCCACCCTGTTCTGATCAGACTCGCTCGTCCAGACAATCAGACGTCTCCACGTGCCTTCACTGACTCTCGCTCACTAATCAGAGGCAACATGGCCGACCAGAGCAACATCCAGTGCGCCGCTTCCAAAAGCATCCGGCCCTTTAAGTCCAGCGAGGAGTACCTGTACGCCATGAAGGAGGACCTGGCCGAGTGGCTGAACGCCCTGTACGACCTGGACATCACGGCCGACACCTTCATGGAGAGCCTGGAGACGGGCTGCGCCCTCTGTCGCCACGGCAACAGCGTGAACCGCGCCGCACTCGAGTTCCTGTCCCAGCACCCGGATTCGACACTCCACACTCCCGGACGGGATGTCGCATTCCAGGCGCGCAACGTCATCCCCGGGTCGTTCCTAGCCCGCGACAATGTGTCCAACTTCATCGGCTGGTGCAGGCACGAGCTCCGCGTCAAGGATGTACTCATGTTCGAGACTAACGATCTAGTGGAGCGCTGCAACGAGAAGAACTTCGTGCTGTGCCTGCTGGAGGTGGCTCGCCGAGGGGCCAAGTTCGGCATGCCCGCCCCCATGTTGGTGCAGCTGGAGCAGGAGATTGAGGAGGAGATCCGTGACCAGGAGAAGCTCCAGGAGAAGCTCCAAGGGAAGCTCCAGGAGAACGCGGACAAGCCGAGCAGCAGGACCAGGTTCTATCAGGATAAGAGAGACAGCGACTCTGAGCCGGAGCTCGTCAACAGCTGGGCACAGCAGAAAAGGGTCCTGTGTGACATGCGCAACCTGGACGAGCTGGTGAGTGTGTGAGAGAGTAAACATGTTCTCAGGTGAAAGGACAAATCTCAAAGTTAAAACTGATGTTCCGCGCCGCACTGGGTGTTTTTTGGGCAGACATTTAATAGACGCTCTACTTTACTCTTTAATGATTTGCCTAATCAGCACTGTATTACTGAGCTGTCAGACATTTCCATATCTACAGTCACTCAGCACTTTCTCACTGATTTAAACCCAGATGGACCTTTTACCTCTCTATCCTGTGACTTTTAGTGTTGGAGAGGATTATAAAGGGTGTGTGTTATCTATACCTGTGAGGGAGGACACGGGTGAGTCAGCTGATGATCAGGCTGTTAAATGATCGTGGTGTTTAGGGCTGAGGAAATCTATCACAATCAAGACAGAAGCGCACAATTTAGTTTAATTTATTAATAATAACACTCATGACAACAATCAAAACGACAGCATAAAGGTCTGACATCGATAAACAATTGTGGCTCCAGTGTACTGAGAAAAAGCACTAAGCACTAGTGAAACGCTGGGATGAGTGCATTAGTGTAGCAGAGGATTATATAGAGAAATAAAGGAAGCTTTTACTCTCAGGCCTGTGTCTGTGTTCTCAAAAGTCCCACTTCAACTTGAACAGCCAAATAATAAACAACAAATGTGTTTTAAATAGCTTTTAGAGAAAGAACAGTTCCCGAGAGGAACCTTAGATGATGAGGGGAAGTTCATGGAGGAACTCGTCCATGCAGGACGTCCGTGGAACTGGAGTGTGTGTGAATGAGTGAGTTCTGCGTTCTGATTGGTCAGAAGGCGTCGGGTAATTCTTTCTAACAGCAGCTCTGACAGCAGTCCAGGTAGATGTTAACACCCTGGCTCTGGTACATTTATTGTTTCCATAGTAACTGCTCATTCACAGGGGTGTGTGTGTTTATAATGATGAAGGAGGTGTGTGTGTGTGTGTGACATCAGTGGAATGAGTCTCCAGTGTCAGTACTGTGTTACAGTCAGATATAAAGCTAGAACAGGTTTCTCTGTCTCATTGTTTCTCTCTTTCATACCTCCTCTTTTCTCTATGTATCTATCAATAATTTTTTTAAATCGTGTCTCTCTGTCTACCTTTCTTTCTTTTTTTCTTGTCTCTATCTCAGTGTAAATTAATTATCATTTCCTGATTTTTCTCTCTATGCTTCTCTTTCTTTCCCTTTCTGTTACGCTTACTCTTTGCCTCTCTCTTGCTCTGAGGTTTACTCTAGTTGTCGTTCTGTAATTATAGTTCTCACATCACATGGGGAGTGAGAGAGTGTGTGTTGTCTCCTCCACATCTGCCCTTCTTTAATGTCCAGCAGCTGATCAAGGCCACACACACACACACACAAACAAACACAATCCAGTGATGTTTAGGGCTTCAGTCACCAGTGGTTGCAGTCTGGACCTTTTAGCCCCGCCTACTCAGATGGTGAGCTAAATTGCATAACACATTTTACTTTTATGTTGTCAAAACAGCCTGTGTTCAAAACAGCATTGACTGATTACTCAGAGTGTCTGATCCACATCCTCAATAATGCTCAAAAACCAATCAATCCTTGTGGGTGGAGCTCCCGGATGCAGAGGCGGGGTTACATTCAGATTCTCCGGTATAAATCCCATCAAGCTGAGATATGATCAGTCTGATTTTGATACGAAATGTTTTGTTAGTGGAAAGTGCCTGGACCCTGCAGATTGCTGCTCAGCACTATAACAGTTCACGTTTTATCAAATCAGATTTTTGATGGAGAGAGAGAGAAAGAAACATCCTAGAGAAATAAACCGCTAGTTATACGCTTCGCTTCGTGACGTTAGCATCATGTTTTCACTGCACAGACGGATGCAGCAAGCAGCTCTCTCTCTGCGTACTGTGCATGTTTATATTTTTAGCTGAAATATTTCCGATGTCCCGTAAGACTAAACCCAGTGACCTCAGGACAAACCACTTCCTGTTCTAACGAACCTCTCAGCTCCTCAAGTTAGCGCCTACGAGAGGTTACTAATAGGCATCAGGAGGGGCTTTTATTTAACTAGTGATGTCATTTAGATCAGACACCATGAGGTTATAGTAGTAGCTACAAGTTTCACTTCCTATCAGCTGCGTTAGTGAAAAAGCGAGCTGAGCTACAGACCAGGAGTGGGCGATAAAGCCGAAATAAAACATTACACGTAAAAAATAATAACAATATAACATTAATTAAAATTAATTAAGATGAAACATGAATACCTTTTAATGGGCAATTTAATAGCAGTACAGTCGTGCAACATTTGAATAAGAAAAAAAGGGATTTGATTTAAAGCTTGCATGAAAAAAATCTTCATTTGTAATTTTGCATAAAGAATATATAATACATGTGAAAGAAGTGTGTGAATAACAAAAGTAACAAGGACATGATTTTATATCTTGTTTTTTCCTTCTATTATGCCAATTATAGTTAAAAATGCAACTGGATATCTATTATTTTATTTGTAATAATGATAAATGATATTTTTATATATGATACATTCTGACGGTTTATTTAAAGCACATTTTAAAGTTATTGATCGGTGTAAGGTGTACGCTATAAGTGCGTCTGAGGATGGGGTGTGAGAGATTTTCGTGGTATCGCCCCAACTCAAGTGTTTCTGGTCGGTCTGATGGGACACCGGAGCTCCTCGTTAATTATTAACACCAGACCTAATGGAGCTTCTTTACAGGAACAATCACAGAGTCTCATCATCATCATCATCATCATCATCACTGTAACAGTCCTTTTCTGTCTCCATCCTATAGTGGCTTATGGAATGCTGCCATCCTAAAGACTGTTTTTAAAGACCCTTGTGTGTTTCGATTTTAAAGAGATTTCCGTAGCTGAAACCTCAGTAGCTGGGTTTGATCTGATGCCCTGCAGGAAATCCGGGTGTCTCTGTGGGACACAGCGAATAGATCCACCTGGATCGGATAACTTCCTGTTCGTCTGACTCGCACGCACGTGCACTCTCTCTCTCAGACACACACACACACACACACACACACACACACACACACACACACACACACACACACACACACCACCATGCAAAAACAATTGTGTATTTTTTTTGCTAATTTTTTAAACAATCAGCCCAGACTCTAGTGGGTGTACACCATATAATAGATATAAATAAATTGCGTATAAAGTAAAGAACATGTTAATT
>CM060122.1:33966929-33981929 GCA_030522415.1 Channallabes apus
ACGGGAGATCCTCGGCCAGTGCTCTTGCCCCGCCCAGTTCCCCATGACCAAAGTCTCAGAGGGAAAATACAAAGTCGGCGACTCCAGCACACTCATCTTCATCAGGGTACGACCTTACACACACACACACACACACACACACACAACTTAAGTACTTAAGGAAAGATTATAACTTTATTTTTTATCTAACGCACAATAAGTACACTTTACTTATAGATTACACAATAGATAGACTGTATCGGTTTATAGTTACAGTTAATGTTGTGGGGGTGGAGGGGGGGGGAGTGAAGGAGTCTCCAGTGTGAGCGGCGTGTAACAGTCAGAGGTAAAGCTGTAACTGCACAGGTGTGAGGATAAAGAGAGGTCGGGTGAGGGAGAGAACAAGTGTTTAAAGACGATGAGAACAGGAACTCGCGTCCATGACATTAACTGTAAAGCGATACAATGTATCTATTGTGTGAAGTAAAGTGTGTTTATTACACATTACATTAGACGGCGACTCCTCATATGTTCCTGCTGAAATGATAAACAATTGTTTAATATTAAGGTTATAGACTAAATTATAAAATGTATGAAGCTGTGTGTATCCATGGTAAGGCTATGAATGATGATGATTATGGGATGGGGGAGAGAGAGATCCATACATTTTTCCCTGATGGGATGACATGGTTACCATGGTAACAGGTAAAAAAAAAAAGGATAATGTTTTGAATTGGCTTTGACAGTTTCTGTCTGTCTGTCTTAAAATTAGAAAAGAAATTTTTCATGACTGTGGCAGTTGATTTGATGTCAGTTTTGTACATTGAATTTTTTTTTTGATGTTTTAAAATATAAATCTGTATCTTTTTCAGTGCTAATTAATTTTGACATTAACTCAAATATGATTTAAATTAATTTTATTAAAGGTTTATTTGTTTAAACAGGGTGCCGTATATGGTGATAAACATGACGTTACTGTCGTATCGTTACACCTCTAGCATGGTGTGTGTGTGTGTGTGTGTGTGCGTGCGTGCGTGCGTGCGTGCGTGCGTGCGTGCGTGCGTGCGTGCGTGCGTGCGTGCGTGCGTGCGTGCGTGCGTGCGTGCGTGCGTGCGTGCGTGCGTGTGTGTGTGTGTGAAACAGCTATTATGCACCCCCCCCCCTTCCCCGGCATCCTGAAACACTCCTGCACTGCATTTCACACGGCTGGCGGCTTCATTCACACACTCATTGGTTTGTGTGTGTGGGAGGTAGGGAGGAAAGACAGGAAGGAGACCTTGGCTTATTATCTCATAATTATTGATTTCTCCTCTCGTTTCCATGGTAACTTGTTTGCCATCCCATAACTTCACACTGCAGCTGGAAGGCACAGAGATATCTCAAAGTCGACGGAGTCTCGTTACATAAACATCAAAAACACGTACACATGTGAACCAGCCGTTACTATGGAAACCATAACGTACCAGAGCGAGCGCAGTACCGTAAACCTGGTCTGCTGTAAGAGCAGCTGTTCATAGAGAATTTATCATCAGCTCGTCATTTTCGCCGCGTTTATCTCCTCCGCGTGTTTATTCCCTCATTTCACCTTCACTGATTTCAGCCTCTGGGCCTCAGCAGAGAGACGGAGGAGAGAAGGACGTGGGTGTGTGATGTGTTGCTATGCAAAGATCTGTGTTGAGAGAAAGGGAGGGGGAGATGGAGGGAAGGAGAGAGAAGGAGAGAATGAAAATGTGTAGTGGAAATCAGAAATGTGTGTGTGTGTGTGAGAGAGAGAGGATGGGAAAGCTCAGCATGATCTCATGACTGGCCCAGCTTGATGTCTTGCATTAATTATCCAAAACGCCATTGATTGAGTCTACTACTGTCACACCAGTGTGTGTGTGTGTGTGTGTGTGTGTGTGTGTGTGTGTGTGTGTGTGTGTGTGTGTGTGTGTGTGTGTGTGTGTGTGTGTGTGGGAAGTATGTAGATGAACTATTTTGCAGGCATATTTTGTGTGTGTGTAAAGGTGTGTGTACCTGTGTTTATTTTCCCCCAGGTGTTAAGAGCCCATGTGATGGTGCGTGTAGGCGGAGGTTGGGACACACTCGAGCATTACCTCGACAAACACGACCCCTGCCGCTGCGGCGCCTACAGTGAGTGCACTTCCATGTCCTGATGACATCACTTCCTGTCCCCAAAGCATACAGCTGTTAAGACTGTCGTAATAATTATGAGTACCGTCCTCAAGTGCTCAAGTGGTTCAGGTTTGGCCCAGGAACAGTTCCTTTTTTTTTTTTTTTTTTTTAAACTACTTCCCTCAACACACACACACACACACACACACACACACACACAGTGTCCCTGTGAAAGTCCCATGAGAAATACCCTCAGAAACGCCAATAGTAAATAGTAATTATAAAGTAACAAAGTGTGACTCCGTGTGTCATGAGACATGTTTGCGATAGAGCTGTTGCTAGGTAACTGGTAAACAAACAGCACTGCGATAGGGAGGGTAAAAATGTTAAATAAAAAAATGTGTAATTAATTAACCAAATAACCAGCCATGTGTTGTTGCGTCACAAAATATAAGAACCAATCACGGTGCAGTATGTAGATGCAGGCTGTTCACTCACTGCAGGATTATACTGCATTTGTAAATCAGTACAATACAGTACAATACAACAAGCATTATTCAGTGTGTGTGTGTGTGTGTGTGTCCGTCCACAGGTCACCGCTATCACCAGGGTAAAGCCAGCGGTCAGGCTCCTCACAGTAAGAACTCGAGTGCCCACTCGTCCCGCTCGGGCAGCCCAGGGCCGCATTATCGCCCTCCCGAGTGGCGCCCCCTGGAGCCTTCGGCACCCTGCGCCCCCTCCTCTTCCTCGTCGTCCTCCCCCAGACTCACCAAGGCCAACCTCGGGGACATGGAGCAGAACCGGGGCAGGATGAACGGCACGCTGCTGCCCAAACCACCCCGGGACAGATCAGAGTCACGCCAGTTCAACCCCATCAGGTAGAGAGGGAGGGAGGGGGGGAGAGGGAGGGCTGGGTGTCAACACCAACTCACAGTAACACCTGAGAGAAATGTTCAGCTTAGTACACATTCCTGCTGAGTTATAAACCGAAAAAGTCAGGGGTGCAAATCTTACATAATAATAAAAGTTATAAAATAATAATAGAATTATAATTTTTTATTATTATTAATTTATTATTTTGAACTTTTATTTTATTTGTATTGCACTTTTATACAAAGCAGCTAGCTTTACACAATCAAAAGAAAATGATTGAAATTTGTATGAAATGTGTATCAAAATAAATAGATTGTTAATATATAATTCAAATTTGTTAACCACCATCACAATGTTTTATTTAATATTGAAATTTAATATTTTCTTCAAATTACAAAAATGTCCTTTTGAATAATAATAAATACTTAATATAAGATATTATAATATATTAAGTTATATTATCATTATATTAATTATACTATAATTAATATAATATAAGATCCTGACATAATTTTGTAGAACACTTTATAAATTATAATTAATTTTATATAACTTTATAATTTATAAATCACTATGCATGAATTTAATTTGTTTGAGTTAAAAAAAATTGTTAGAAATTTTTACTTTTATATTTTTATAATTTGACATTGAATGTAGAATGTAGTAAAAAAAATTTTTAGTAATGTTTAATTTCTTTTTGTAGGGCCTTTAATTCATTCGATTTAACACGCTTGGTAATTCCTTTATTTTATAATGTAAAATTTTACAAGATTTTTACAAGACCACACATTATATGTTTTTAATATAAAATTTTCATATTGATTAAAGTTTTAATAAATTAATTAATTTTGGTTAGTAATAATAAATAAATAACTCATAATAATAATAATAATAATAATAATAATAATAGCATTTTACATAACTTCACATAATTTAATTAAACATTAAACTTTTGTTCTAAGGTATAGTTAAGAATGCATAATTAAATAAATATTTTCAAAAATTTTGAGTTAAAGAAATGTATTCTTTAAAAAGAATCATCTTTGTGATGTAATAATTTTAAAAAATCTTTAGGAAAATAATAACCTTATAGTAGAATAATGCTTTAATTTTATAGAATAATATTGGAAAATGATTCTGTAATGTCTCTCTCTCACTCACACACACACACACACACACACACACACACACACACACACACACACACACTGTCTAATCCTGGGATTTCACTAAACCCAGATGACCTTGCTCTTGCTATACAACACCATCATGCCATGATGCCCCCATGTGGCAGAAGCCTAGTATTACACCTGAAAGCTTCCTCTACAGCAGCCTGAGGTCATTCCTTCTGTCCTAAACAATGATCTGATTAAATACGTCAATAACTATTAAAGCATGCTGTTTTTCTTTGACCACACCGCGAGTTGTTTATACGTTACGCCTCATTACCGCATACAGAATTAGCCTTGACATTTCTGATAAGCATAATGGAGAATCTGAGTCAGACTTTTTGTTTGTCAACGTCATTACTGCATTGTTTCATTGCAAAGCACACGGTTTGTTTTGGGAGGAAGCCAGCATGGCCGGAGTTTCTTCAGGATCGTTAACGCTTTCCTGATCACTGGCATGACGAGGCAGATCAGAGGTTAATCAAGTTCGTCAGATCAGGCTGATGTGCATAAAGCTAAAGGTTACATTGTTCTAGATGGCCGCAGTTTCCGTCTATTCTGTGGTTTTCGTTTCTTTTAAAGTTTCTCAAGTTCGAACTGATGTTGTTAGTATTTTCCCCTAATATCCTTTTGTCCCTCTGTCTGTTTTCCAGGAATAAGGACACGCTGTCACCTTTGACACGCCGTCTCTCTGGAGACAGCGACTCCTCGACTGCCTCGTCTAAAGGTGGTGGTGGAACAGGACGAGGTCCAGGAGGAGGACGTTTGTCTTTAGGATCTCGCCGCACTAACGGAGAAGAGATGGTCTTCATGGTCAACAGAAAAGAAGGCAAGCATGAGATCGAGCGGACAGGGGGCGGGGCTGGACAGGCGCCCGCTCTTCGCGCTCCTCAACCCAGAACCCGTAGCACGTCCAGAGAACGCCCTGCACCTGCTCCGTCCTCCCCGGGTAAAATGAAGCCCTGTCCGCCCCCAGGCAGCGCCACACGCTTCGAGAGGGGGCGATCGTTGGGGCCGGATGGACCGCGGAGGCACCAGGCGTCCCGCTCCCTCAGCCAGGGCAAAACTCCGCAGCGCGGGCGGGCAAGCGACGGTACGCCCGCTTCCCCTCGCCACAGAGACGCCCAAGACGAATCGAGATCCAAGCAGGCAGCTCCAGGTTCTCCTAGACTAAGCAGCGGCTTCTCTAAAAGACAGATGCCCTCGTCAGCCACTAGCTCACCTGTTAAAGGGGTCACTGGAAGTCCGGTGAAGAAGAGCACAGTGGTGCCGCGACCTCCTGCCCCACGCTCACCATCTATGGGCAGTCGGAGGTTGCTGCCCCCCATCTCACAGCCAGGGCGGCGCTCTCCACACTCCACGCCCAGGTCTGCACCGAGGTCACCACATCACCACCCGCCTCGGTCACCGCGGGCATCAGGGAGGCCGACTCAGAGGGGATGGAGCCACCAAACTCAGCCAGACCCCCAGGAAGACATGGGGATTGGGTTCAGCCTACGCGCTATACCCGCTCTGGATCCACAACGTGAGCTGGAGCTCTATCGCAGCTTCGAGGCCGAGTTTCTGGCCAACACGGGCCAGACCAGAGTTCCTGAGACGACGGAACCATCAGTGAAGCTCCTCGTCTCTCAGCAGGGCTTCAGGCCACCAGGTGACACTAACGTAGCAGATTCAGCCTACTCGTCCTCTAACTCCTCTTCCTGCTCCCTGAACGTCGGGGGAAAAGTGGGACTCCTGCCTGACCTGCGTGAGACGAGGCGCAGTAACGGCACCCGGAGCTGTGCTCTGGAGGATCCTCCAACCTTACTGCACAGCCAGACTCGAGCCGGGCTTCCCAACGGAGGTTTCCGGAAACTTCCTGCCATCTCCAGCTCGTTGGAGGAAGGAGATCCAGGATCCCACTCTAACCACGTTCACACTGGTCTTCAAATGAACGGTGATCTCCGGGGGTTCCCGCCCTCGGTCGTGCCCATGGAGGCTCAGGCGGATTGGACCTGTTTGGAAGGGGACGTCCCTTTGCACGATCACGACCCAGATCTACCCTATGACCGGGGTCTACCTAATAACGTCCCGCTCCCAGACTCCTTCCCATCACCAGAGGACGACTGCTACAACGACTCCTCCAGCGAGACCTCTTCCATGTGTTTCAGCCTGAGCGAGCCGGTTTCTGAAGGTTCCTGCAGCCCCCCGTCGTCTGTCGCTAACGGAGACACCGATGGCACCGTGGTCCTCAGGGCCAAGAGGGGGCAGAAAAAGGCGGAAAGGGTACCTTCCATATACAAGCTCAAATTACGACCGAGGATACGGCCTCGCACGGACAACAGGCCAGAGGACAGTCCGTCTCGCATCCCGACGCCGCTCAGCTACCGAGAGCTTCAGCAGCAGAACACTTCGGGAAATCCGACGCCCCCACACGCCCGCAAAAATCTGAACCAAGCCCTCGGCAACGTCGTGCACCAACAACGGCGCTCGGCTAGCGTGGGATCCAGGGAGCGATCGTTCTCTCCGGAGGACCCGGACGCCTGGATGTGATCTGGACTAAACGTTGATGTGTGGATGCTTCCCCGCTCTTCCTGATGTTTCCACGACCCCTCATGCACCTTTGGAGAATTACTGTATTTAACTATAACCACAGGAGGAGGTCTGGAAGCCGCGACTCTCATCTCGCCCTGACGCCTGTTAGCATGAGCTTTAGCATGTCACAAATCTCTCACAACCCGAGCCTGGACTTTTCCAACAACAAAACAATAACAACAAAAAAACAACAGTACTACCAAAGGATGTATTTACTTCAGCACGTTACACAACTTCCTTTATTTTATTTTATTTTTTGAAAGACTGTATGAGTGTTTGTTTGTTTATACATCTGCTGTTGAATATTCGCGTCTTCCTTGTGAAACGTTCCGGCTAAAGCAGGACTTCAGGAAGTCTTCAGGAAACGAGAGCGGTGACTAAGGAACCGAGGGTGATGAGCGAGGTTCTCTCAAGGGCGAAATTCTGATGCGTCACTTGGTGACGATGCGGCCTGTGGAAATAAGACGCGTCTCTGAGGACGTCCTGGTCGTTACGATTCAAACGCTTTGGGGTGTCTGTGAGACGAAGTTGACTTTCACCTCGTCGTTTGTTCTTGTGATTTGGACCCAAATCAGATTTTTATCCCATTTTAAGATTTTAAGTTTCTACCTTCTTTGTTTAGACTTTTAAATAATGTGGTGTTGTTTTATTCGGGGTTGCTATAGCGACTTACTTCTAAATGGACAAACTGAGGTGTTTTTTATTTTTTATTTTAATTATTATTGTTTTATTTAAGCATAAACTAGAGAAGGCAGAGTTTGGACCTGTCAGTCAAATGAGTTTGGATCACTTTGGACCTCAGCGGCTCAGTGAAATAGTGGTGGAACACCGGGACCGAGACCACGTCTGCACTTCCTGTCACACGTGTGTGTGTATATACCGTATTTTCTGGACTGGAGGCAACCTGTGAATTCTAGAAAAGTCTTTTAGAGAAATCTGTCTCTATATGTGAGAAAATGTCTAAAAATCTATTTTTAGCGCTCGGTCAAAAAACTGACCCTTAGCACCTTTCTTTCCTCTGTGGAAAGCGTTCAAGGTTCTGTGTTGGAACCACAATGTTCTAAAACCAGATTACAAGACGTTGAAGGTTTTTCGTGTAGTACTTGAACTTCAAAGCACTTCAAAGGCAGGATCTTTTGGACGTGTGTGTGTGTGTGTGTGTGTATGTTTACACACCCTAAAGTCTTTGGTTCCATAAAGAGACAGAACCCTAGAGCTTTGAGGTCAGTGTTCTCTGAGAATGAAGCTCTTTATTAAGTTTCAGCTTAGACCAGCTTGTTTCAGGATATTGCAGTGCATCACCTGCACTGTTATTTAGAAAAGGTTCTTCAAGGGTTCTTGAAATGGTTAATGGTTCTAGCTTGGTCTCTGGTTTCCCACAAATGTAAGCAGGAGAACCCGAACAGTTCTGAGCTCCTTTCTTAAAGATCATGACATAGCAAGAGTTAAATTGCGGCTTGATAACGAAGAACGCTTCAGTGAGTTTTAATTAACGTTTCTGAGGTTCCACATCATAATAATTGGTTCTACTTGGAAACATGGAGCAAAGGAACATTTTTTTTAAGGAAAAACGGTATTGCATCAGAGTGTTCCTCCAGGGTTCCTTTGTCATAGGGTTCTGTGTAGAACCTCACACAACTTCACACTAAAGGTTGTTTAGATTCAGTCTAGAGTTTCGTTAAAAATTATTCGGAAAAACAAAAGTTCTTTCTACAAGGAACTTTGTCAAATAGTGACGTAAGTCCTGTATAGTGTGCGGTTCTCTACGACTTTGTAAAGAACCCAGTTCTTCTTAAGAGTGTAGCGCAGGGTTCTGCGTAAATCTTTAGGGTTCTTTAAAAACCCTAACATGTTCTAGCTTTAACATTTTTGTTTAACAAGAACCGAAAGGAAGAAACTCGGCTCGGGACCGATTTGAGGATTTCTAAAAAATAAAAACTGTTGCGATGTAGTCCAGAAAATACGGTAAAATACACCAGTCTGTTAATCCGCTCGCTCACGGCTGCTTTTCCAGAATCTTCCTCACGCTGGATTAGAACTTCACTCTCACGCTCGCGTGGTTCTGTAGGTTCCATCTGCTGTGTGCACGCTGGACTCGCTCGCTTAGTGAAAAATATCACAAATATCCAAAAGAAGAAAAGTGTATATAATTCTAAAGTATTTATGTTCTCAAGAGGAATAAGGTGTGTGTGTGTGTGTAATATATTTGTGAATGTTAATTGTGTCGTGAATTTTGTGGAGTTTAAATTTATAACTGTAAAAAATATTTACGATGTCGAAATCTGGGTTTTGGGTCGAATTTTCTGGGTTTTTTTTTTTTTTTGGCCTTGGCTATGCAATATCGCTGTGAGAAATATTGCCTTGACAACTTGTCTTGCCTTAAAGAACACACAAGTGTGTGTGTGTGTGTGTGTGTGTGTGTGTGTGTGTGTGTGTGTGTGTTTGAGAGAGATCTTGCACTCTTAAAAAAAAAAAAATCACTACATTACATTCACGCTCTATATATATTATCTTGTTAGGTACACCAAACATGTGACACCAAACTCCGCCCCCTGGTCACATGACACTACGTGTTTCAGACTAAATAGATAGAACTGCTTTGATGTTGCGAACATCATGAGGACGCCAATGCAGGCCCTGGATCTAACTTAGAGCTCCCTCTAGTGGTCGAGTCAGCACATGACAACACTGTCGCTTTATCAGAGAAACAGATTGTAGTGTTTTAGAGAGAGAAAGAAATACTGATTAAAAGTCCAGGTGTGTGTGTGTGTGTGTGTGTGTGTGTGTGTTGGAATGAAGGAACTGTATGTTCATGTGTGAGAAGATTCTGCTGTGTTTTCTGGGTAAACAGTGTGTGTGTGTGTGTGTGTGTGTGTGTGTGTGTGTGTGTGTGTGTGTGTGTGTGTGTGTGTGTGTGTGTGTGTGTGTGTGTGTGTGTGTGTGTGTGTGTGTGTAAAACCCCAGTTGGTTGTTCTTCCTGCAGGAGGTTTTGGTTTTATTCAGTGTGACGTGACGGAGTGAAACGCGGTTGGATTTACAGTTTATTTGACGTTTTCAGCCTTAATCAGGAACCGAGACTCTCTGCATCTGATACACACTGCTGTAGATCCCGAACCATCAGAGCTTCTCCAAAGATGGATTTATTATAACCTATTATACATGTTGTATATCTGGGGTTACTGATAACATTTTATGATTTTATTTCTTATATACTGTATATATACACACACACACACAGTCAGCCAAAACATATACACAACTTCAGGAAAAGACTAACTTTATTGCTATATGTTATTAATATAATATCAATATATATAATATACATCATACTATTTTTCTGTTCCTGAAGTGTGTATACATTTTATTTTATTTTTTTTTTTGCCTGACTCTGTTTGTAAAACTTTAGGTGTTGGACTTTTTTTTTCCCTCCAGCGTGTTGATTTTGAAAAAAAACAGGAAAATATAAACTGTGTTAATAATTATTAGCAATTTAATTGCACAGATGCACGAGGTTTCCTGATTGAGGCTTTAAGGATTTTAAATGATTGCTGAAGGTGATGATGATGAAGGTCATGAGGAAGATATTAATGGTGATGATGATGGTGGTAATGAAGGTTGTTGATGATGATGATGACTTCTATGTATTTTTGAAAACGGGACGCACACATGATTATGAACAAACACCCTGATGCTGTAGTGAGGGTTCCACTTCAGGGTTCTTCTCTCTCTCTCTCTCTGCATCAAGCCTTTTAAATGTTCTGTGGAGAAACAGAACAATGTGTTTTTATTTATTCATTAGTTTGGAAGCAGATATGGTGTCACACACACACACACACACACACACACACACACACAGTCCAGCCTCATACATCTTTACTCAGAACCTCTTCACTGCCGCCATTTAATCCCATTGGTGTGTGTGTGTGTGTGTGTGTTGTTTATTCACAAAGAGCTGGAAAAAAAAAAACCAGTCGAGTGTGTTCTACAGACTGCGTGACTTTCTCTCTACAGCCTGGATGTTAAACTTGTTTTTCTTCTCATTGCTGGTTCACGTCTCGCTCAGATAAATCGACGGGGAGTCGAGCGCCGTCTGTATCCCGTCTGCACCGGATTCCTCCCTTCTGTCTTTCCCGGTGATGAACCGTACCGAGGACTCTGAGCTGCTGGAGCGATCGGTGTGTGTTGATGAGCAATACTGCAGGAGCAGAACTTTATGCTGTTGATAAAGATCTTATAATAAAGCTGATGTTTTCATCACAAAGCTTCTCCCAGCTCTGACTCTGTGTCTCTGTCCTGATAGATAAAGGATTACAACACACACACACACACACACACACACACACACACATAGACATAAAATGCTGTAATTCCATAGTGCACACACACACACTGTGATGATAAACACCAGCGTCAGAGCTTTAAGGAGATCACAGGACTGTTTATGAAGGTTATGAAGTTTTCTTCTCTCAGAACTCGGCGTGTGAGAAACTGCGAGTTGTGTTTTTCTCACATCCCTGATTGTAGGTTTTCAGCTTCCAGATTAACGTTTAAACACAAACAGTCGATCATCTGATTCAGTGTGTGAGGGACGTTTACTCTGAATAACGTTTACTTCGCTCATTCACAGGGACGTGTATATAAACACACACACAGCGCTTATTTATACAGATTGTTAATGTCATAATGTTAACATGGATATTGGAAGGAGTCTCTTTTACAGATTTTTTTATCAACCAATCAGAGTCCTTGAATTGCTGCATCATCCCTAGCAATGGGGTCGACCACACCTCCTCACTAAGATAAAGGGTTTTGTACTTTCATTCCTCAGAGTTCCTCCGAGAAGCTTCCTAAATCACTTTTAGTCTAGGACTCCCAGCTAGGACCTTTTAAGCTAAGATAGGAGAGAATTCTAAGAAACTTTGTGAATACGGGCCTTTATCTCTAAACCAGTTCTTTAATTGAACATCAAGAGTCAATTCAGAGCTGACTCTTTTATCTGAACATAAGTTGACTCTTTGAACTGACTCTTGATTCAAATTACTTTTTTTTTGTCACATACACAAGCGTACACAGTATGATATGATATGCAGCATAACGTGACCGTTTGTAACATAAACATAGAAATAAGATGTAAATGCCAGAAGAATAGAATGTAAAATATAAAAATAAAATGTAGTTACCATACAATAAAGTATAAAATAAAAATGTAAAAAAGTATATATAATAATAAATAATAGTACAAGTATATAAAATATATGGAATGTGCAGACAGTTTCTCCTCCATCTGTGTGTTGGCCTTCAGGGAGAGGAAGTGCTCTCCTCACCGCAGATAAAGCGCTCTGATATAAGAGAGAAAATCTCAACACTTGGAGTCGACTCTTTGATCTGAACATTATTAGTCGACTCTTTTGATCTGACTTTTTGATCTGAACATTTTCAGTATTTCAGTGTATAATACGAATGATATTCCGTTTTACAATTTTTGCTACTTTATATTCAGTATTAGTGGTGGGTGATATAACCAAAAAACGGTAGAAGCAATTTTCTACCTCGATAACGATATACATCACAATATAGCAATTTGTATCTGAAAATGCATAAATAAAAATTCAAACACAAAGAAACTGTTTTACATAATGTCATTTTATTTAAACTGGGAATTGCTGAGGTTTGCCGCATTTTTTTACTTTGGCCATATTCGATTGGATGTGTAACAGACCTCATTAGATTTTGTTATATTGTGCTAATGTTAGATGCACAGGTGCTCGTGAGATGCGTGTGTGTGTGTGTGTGTGTGTGTGTGAGGTTTTTATCTCCTCGGGACTTGCCGTAGAAGGGCAGAAGGCACATACGCACTTCCTGCTCTAGTGTCAGTTTGTTTTTGTGAATAAAGGAGTATAAACAGTTGATAAGGATTTTGTGTGCTCTCGTTTTTATTGTTTTAGCACCCGATTGAACCAAATATCTGCGCGGCCCAGTGGACAGCACAGCGCGACTATCTGGATAGCGCAGAGATGATCTGGTTTATTCGCGCAGCCCGGTGGATCGCGCAACGCGGATTAACTTGAGCAGCGCCGCTCGGATCACAAACCTGCGCGACTCACTGTTTTTTATTTAAAAACAATTTATTTAAAATGTCAGGACAGTTTAATATTGTTTCCGCCGTGAATGGTTTGTACGTGCGCATCCCAGCGGGGTATTTTGATGGTGGGCGCGGTCTATTTCTATCAGCGTCGCGCAGGTTTGTGATTCGAGCGGCGCTGCACAAGTTGGTCCGCGCAGCGCGATCCACCGGGTCTGGGTATCTGTTCTGCCCACGCCGGCTCGATCGGGTGCCGCGGTTTCGTCCCACTTTAGATGTGTTTGGCTTCCCATAGAAGTGACTGTGTATCGCGTGGTTACGTAACGTGCAGCGTCACCTGATCTCAACCGCGATTAAGACCACAAGACCGAAATCTCTACCGGTTAACCGTGTGTACCGGTATATCGCCCAGCCCTATTCAGAATGTCTAAGAAATGTAGAATGTTGAATAAGTTTGTGCCCCTATAAAGCCTCCAACAACAAACAGATAAAACATTAAACACACTTCCTGATAAATAACACCAGCAGCTGTCTGTGTTTAGTGCTCATGTAAAATTAATGTGTGTTATGAATAATGGTTGTGTACTAACCAGTGTGTGTGTGTGTGTTAGTGTGTGTGTGCGCGAGCCCAGGGCTGACTCATATGATCAGATCAGCAGGAGGAACCAACACACCGCACTTCGGGTAAGATCTGCTCTGTTTATTCTTATTTCAGCTTTTTACTCGGTTTATCAGTTCGGAGTTTATCAGTAGAGTTTGTTTATCCGACTATTTGGCTGCTAAAGAGGATTAAAGGCTTAAATATCTCCAAATCTGCGGCTAAACAAGGTCATGTCAATCGCATTAGCCTTAGCGACATGTCGCGAGCGGACTGTGTCTCAAACCGGGCTGCAGGCTTCATCTCCGCGCACTACTTAGTCTATGGAGTTAATGGTCCCTGCGCTGTACACTGCGCGATACTTAGTGCACTAGAAATGCGTTTGGGAACGGCCTGAGTTTTAATCCAAGCTTTTGCGAAATCTTCATTCAAAATTAGCGAGAAATGGAGTGGGCGAGTCAGTTATGTGTGAGTATTTAAAAATTAAACATTATTTATACATTTACATTAAACTGTGTCTGCGGTAACTTGTTTGGAATTTTCTATTCATTCCTATTCCATTTGTAAACCTGACTAGCATGCTAGCTAGCTAACAATCTAAATCTCTAACGTTTATCACCTGAACTTATTATTACTCTTGTATAAAATAAATGAGTTGCCGTTTATTTGTTATTTATTTATTTTAGCATGTACATAAAGCCAGAAAGTGTTTACTGAGGACGTGTTAGCCAGGCTAGCTCGCGCTATTTACCTGGTTAGCATGTTGTGTTAGCATGTTTTTTTTAATCTACCTCAGTGTGATTCGCTTTTAAAATCATCCTGGACAAGTTATTCTTTTTATATGGAACCAATTTATGATTAATAATGTTTATCGGTGTTAATTAGTAACAAAAAAAAAAAAACATATGGTGGAGTAAGATGGCGTTATTTAGCGCGAGCGTCACGGTGTGATGCCAGGTTGTCAGATCCATACTCGCGTACTACGCAGTGCGCGTGAGCAGTGCGCCAGTCCGCCGCACAGCGCCGCTTAGTCCGTACTGTTTAGTGCAGAAGTATGCAGTGTGCTTAAAACAAGTCTATCATGTCTGTAGAGCTTTTAAAGCAGTTTATCCCTTTTTTAAATTTCTAACCATAAAGTCAAGCACACTTTTAGACTTTTTATATAAAGTGTTACTTATTTTTGCTATAAAATATCATTTTAAATTATATAATATTTGTATAAATGTAAATAATAAAACTCTACCGCAGCCAGGTTTAATAGTTTAAGGTGTAAAATTGTCTCTTTTCACGTAAATACCCAGAATTCCACACGTCACACAGGCCGAGTCGCTCGTTCTCTCAGTCTGTCCATCCTCTCGTTTATTTCGGTTTTTATTCTCGTGTTAATCATCAATAACATTCTGGACACGACACACTCCCTGACACTGGAGACTCCTTCCATCGTAAATCAGCACACGTGTCGTTACAGGAGACGTCACCATGTTGAGCTCTGGATGAGGCGTTGCTATGGAAACGGTTACACATTAACCTCAAACGATAATCTTACAACCTGTCGACCAATCAGGATCTGGGACGGGTGGAGTTTTAAAGCTGTTTTTCTAAATTCTCTA
>CM060122.1:33986929-33994429 GCA_030522415.1 Channallabes apus
GAAACAAAACAAATACCAAGTCAACACTGAAACAAAAACACTCTCAAGGTTTTTTTTTTAAACATTATTCCTCTCTAAATAATCTCAAAATATAGATATAAAAATATAATATGTGGATTTATAAACGTATATAAATATATTTAAATGTATTTCAGCAAATTTGTACATTTTATAAAAACACTTTTAATAATTATTTTTAACTTTTTACCTTCTTTAATGCATTTTTTTGAAAATTGTTTTATAATTTTTTTTCACCAAACATTTAGGGGGTGCCTATTCTTATTTATCTCTTCATTAAACAACAAAGTAAAATGCGGTACAATTTGATTAACTAAAATAAAATAAAATAAAATCCTGTCATTGCGATACTAAGAGACACATATTGCAATTTTATGTTCAGATTTATTTATTAAGGCCAACAGCAAATAACACAACAAATAATCTCATTAATAGGATGTTTACCAGTATTTATTTATCAACTCAAAATTATTAAACAAACAAAACAGTTTTTTTGTAAAAAAAAAAAATAATAATAATAATTTGTCACTCTACGTAAATTCTTGTAATAAACTGAAGTCTGTTGTGATTAAATAATTCCTCAGGTCCGTATCGCTGTTTATATTTGTATTAATTGTATTAATTATGAGGCGCTTTATATACAAACAAATGGCTGTTTGGCTTTTAAAGACATTTGTGATGTTTATTGATGGATGTAAATATTTGTGAACCTTTTATAAATTCTATATTAATTTGGTTCTGTCTCAGTCTGGGAAAAAATCTCCGGCATTTTGATGACGATGTAACGAACGATTTGTGGACGATCAGCCGGTGTAGTGTGTCGATCGTCTTTCATTAACAGAGGAATATAAATCTCAAAACTTTAGTTTAAAATCTTAAAATGTCAAATCTTCATAAAAATGTTCATGTTGATTTGAATTTATCAGTTTAACGATTTTAAATCGATTATAGAACGAATCAGGATGGTTTACATCAGTGTAGTTTAATCGTCACAGCGGCGATGTTTCCGTCTCGTCTCGTCCAGCCGCGGTTACAGATCAGAGCAGGTGGAGAAGGTTATGACTGCAGCCCTCCAGTGATCAGGTGAGCTGGGCGGAGTCAGGATGAGTTCTGATGGTTCTGGTTCCTCTGCAGGCCCGAAGTCCTGAAGCACGAGATGAAAGTCTTCTTTGTGAAATATAACGACCCGATATACGTCAAACTGGAGAAGCTGGACATCATGATCCGCCTGGCGTCTCAGGCCAACATCGCGCAGGTGACACACACACACACACACACACACACTTTATAACAAGAAATAGAATTTTGCTATGTTTATGACGGACTACACCGCGTCCCTCACTGTCTCGTCCTCTGTGGTGTCTCAGGTCCTGGCCGAGCTGAAGGAATACGCCACCGAGGTGGACGTGGACTTCGTCCGTAAAGCCGTCCGCGCCATCGGCCGCTGCGCCATCAAAGTGGAGGTGAGGGCGTCTCCCACTGTGGGGTCGGTCAACTGGTTTTAGAGAGCCGACGCCCTGCCGAAGGGGAAACGATCCAAAATCTCTCCATCCGTTGTGTTGATGAGGATAATAAACAACACCGGGGGTGAAGATCAGGTCGTCAGCAGTCAGACAGGAAGTGCACGAGTCGTTCAGGGCGGTGTGTAAATAACTAATTAATTGAAGAGCGCGCGTGTGTGTGTGTGTGAGATCATGTGACCATCACAGCGTGTCGTTCTCACGAACACCTTCAGATGTGATTAGACGGATTAAAGGGGTGCCAATACATTGTCCAGATGGAGACTGGATAGTTAATTATTTAAAAACTCGTTATTTTCTACATCACTGTCCTGAAGCTCAGAGTGGAACAGACGTCCAGTTCGTCTTCTCGTTCTTCATTAACTCTGTGTGTGTGTGTGTGTCAGCAATCGGCCGAGCGCTGCGTCAGCACCCTGCTGGACCTCATTCAGACTAAAGTCAACTATGTGGTGCAGGAGGCCATCGTCGTCATCAAGGACATCTTCCGCAAGTACCCCAACAAGTAGGTGTTACTCTGGGTCTCACACACACACACACACACACACACACACACACACACACACACACACACACACACACACACACTGTAAATTTTTTCATGCTTCACTATTTCACTCCCCCCCCCCCAGAAAAAAAAGGTAATTTTCAGTGTTTATGTAAATGAGCTCCGCCTCCTCCAGAGCTAAGCAACAAGCTGGGGGGCGGGGCTTGTCTTAATGTGACGCTGAATAAAAAGTGTATTATTAGATATTAGCCGTGCCGGAATTTAATTGGGGCGGAGAATTAACGAGGTCATATCTGTCGAATCAGAACGCGAGGAGGTGTCGTGTAGACGTCAATCATACGGAACGTAAAAAAACGGAACAGTTTATAATTAGACACGTCTAGGTGTTATTGCTCTCGACTGGTCAGATTTATTTATTTATTTATTGAATGATTGATCAGTAAGTCTGGTCTCTTGTATGTCTGGTAGACGTCTCGTCTCGCCTCCAGACGTCTGGAAATCACATTGTTCATATCGTGTCATTGTACGATGCTGATTATCTCTCTCTCTCTGTGTGTGTGTGTGTGTGTGTGTGTGTGTGTGTGTGTGTGTGTGTAGGTACGAGAGTGTGATCGCGACGCTGTGTGAGAACCTGGACTCTCTGGATGAGCCCGAGGCGAGAGCGGCCATGATCTGGATCGTAGGAGAATACGCCGAGAGGATCGACAACGCGGACGAGCTGCTCGAGAGCTTCCTGGAGGGCTTCCATGACGAGAGCACACAGGTAACACACACACACACACACACACACCTGCGCAACACGCATTCACACTACTATGAGTCTATCGGTCTTATTGTGTGTGTGTGTGTGTGTGTGTGTCCAGGTGCAGCTGCAGCTCCTCACCGCCATCGTCAAGCTGTTCCTCAAGAAGCCGACTGAGACCCAGGAGCTCGTCCAGCAAGTGCTCAGTCTGGCCACACAGGTGCACACACACACACACACACACACACACAGACACACACACACACACACACTGACCACTTTAAATAAATAAATAAATAAATAAATAAACCTCCCCAGTCATGTGTGTTAGACCTCCTCATATTCATCCTGATCTGAATCTTAAGAGTTAATTAAATTTCTGAGTTAATTAAAGCTGATAATCCAGAGTTAGTGTAATTCTCTACGTCTGTTGTGTTGGATCGCCGTGTGTGTGTGTGTGTGTGTGTGTGTGTGTGTGTGTTATTACAGTTAATCATTATCTGATGATGATCTAGAAATTTTCTCTTCATGTTTTTCTTTTTTTCCCCCTGGAACACCTGTATGTGTTTGAGTTGTGTTGCCATGGAGACGGTCCTGGAGAGAGCGTGTGCCTGTCGTAGGCCGCCGCTATAATCAGGTTATAAAGGAGCTGAATGAAAGCGGAGCTCGAAAGGGCTTTTAAAGCCCCGAGTGTAAACACGTTTATTCACCGTGACGCTCGCTCGCGCCGCGCTACAGCCGGAAGAGGAGCGCGGTACACGTGTGACCTCCAGAGAACACACACACACACACACACACACACACACACACACACTTTATTAGTAATGCGTGTTCCGTAGGCGCTGTTTATTCCAGCGTAGGTTTATAGTTATAGAAGTGACGTGTTTATTTTACTGAAGACGACTTTAACTCTGTCCACATTAGAGACGTAGTTTAGAGGTTTCCTCAATTTATTCATTTATTTTCCCTCCTAAACACACACACACACACACACACACACACACACACACACACACACACACACACACACACAGCGATGTCATGAGCTTATGTGCTTAGTGTTCTTAGGTTGTGTTTTTCCACATCAGTACATAAAGAAGAGATAAATAAAGACACCCAGAAGACGGAGATCACTGGATAAAACTAAAGACACTTTTCATTAAACACGAGATATTGATGCTGTAAATGATATTAAATGTAGTTTGTCACCTGATTAATGACCCGATATTATTTACATCTGTCGCTAATTTCTATTTTATTTCTTTGCTTTTGCCTTTTTTTGGTTTATGTTGTTATTATTATTATTATTTGGAAATAATAAATAGAGCGAGTAATATTATAAAATATATTTATTAAACAGTTCAGCGTGTCTGAGAGACACAAAACATAAAACAGTGTCCTTCTGTCCGTCCGTCTCTACTGAGACACAAATAATACATATTTTTAGTTTTTATTGTATTATTTAATAGAAATCTTTTTATTTTATAAATTTTTTTTTAGCATAATTTGGTTTATTTGATTATTTCATGTTTTCTGCTAATATTAGAATCTCACAGTTATTATTATTATTATTATTATTATTATTATATTTAAATTTGGTTTTAATTTGAGTTTTTATTATACGGGTATTTCAGTATAATTAATAAAATAATTTCATTAGTATTATACTCATGTAATTATATCAGTATTTAGATTAGTGTTATTTTTATTTATATATTTTTATTGATTTGTATTGGTTTTGTTTTTATATTAGCATTTTTAAATCTCACTGTTAATATTATTTATAATTTCTTAATAAGGTTTAAATTTAAGCGTTACTGTTATTATATTATAGTGTATCTACTATATTATGGTAGGAGTGTGTGTGTGTGTGTGTGTGTGTGTGTGTGTGTGTCCTTCCTGACTCTGAGGAATCTGTAAAACCCTGATGGTTTTAGTTTTGTCGCGGTTGCCATGGCGATGTGATTGTCCTCTCCGGTGTGTGTGTGTGTGTGTGTGTGTGTGTGTGTGTGAATATAAAACCTGCACTACATTCAGAGGCGCCGTTACTGAGAACAAATCAACATCTGACCAATCAGGAGACAGAACTCGACTCTAATCAGGAAGGAAGTGTCCAAGAAAAAAAACGAGATGACTGAGAACCTCAACACACACACACACACACACACACACACACACACACACACACACACACACACACACACTCGTTAGTTTTACACACTCTCTCTCTCTCTCTCTCTCTCTCTCAGGACTCTGATAATCCTGACCTGCGCGACCGCGGCTACATCTACTGGCGCCTGCTGTCCACCGACCCGGTGGCGGCGAAGGAGGTGGTTCTGGCCGAGAAGCCTTTGATCTCTGAGGAGACGGACCTGATCGAGCCCACGCTGCTGGACGAACTCATCTGCCACATCGGCACGCTCGCCTCCGTCTACCACAAACCACCCAGCGCCTTCGTCGAGGGCAGCCGAGGGGTCCAACACAAACGCCTTCCTGCTCGCACCGGATCGTCAGTGTCCCTCTTACACACACACACACACACACACACACACACACACACACACACCTATGAACCTGTACACACTCGTCTAATTCAACATTTTAACAAAGAGATAATAAAAAGCCTGTCTCTGTCTCTCTGTCTCTCTGTCTCAGTGGCGAGAGCCCTGAAAGCCCTGATGTCAGCCAGACGGTGGGCGGAGTCTCCGATGCTCCGCCCGCCGTCATTCCGTCCCAGGGCGATCTCCTGGGTGACCTGCTGAACCTGGACCTGGCTCCGCCCACCACCACCGTGCCCTCCATGCCCCCTCCCATGCAGATGGGGGCTGTGGACCTGCTGGGTGGCGGACTGGACAGTCTGGTGGGTCACATGACGTCTCTGTGTCTCTCTCTCTCTGTCTCTGTCTTCACCCTAAACACTGTTTATAAATATGGAGGGTGGGCGGGGACACGTGTACAGGAACCGGGAACACGTCTGTGTTCTAATGCCACGGCTGCAGAGAAGGTTAACGGGGACGGAGACCGAGCGACTGTCCACACGTCTCTTCAGCTCTTTACATGTTTTGGGAGACGATTATCTTTAGATGGATTCAGAGAGTCTGGAGTCGCAGGTTCCTGTAGTTGAGTCGGCGGATCCTTTCATTACACCAGAGGTTCTTGTAGAGACTCGGAGGTCCCTGTCCCCTCCTCTTGTCCCCTCCGCTTGTCCCCCCCTCTCTCTCTCTCTCTCTCTCTCTCTCATGTTTGACTCTGTGTCTGTTTTTTCCTTCTACTTTTTCTTTCTGCTTCACCTGCAGATGGGAGACGAACCAGAAACGGTAATGAATTACAGCAGAAACAGCAACACACGCGCACACACACACACACACACACACACACACACACACACACACACACACACACACACACACACAGTTCATCAGTCTAACTGCATGTCTCTCACTCTGTCTCTCTGTCTGTCTCCATCAGTTGAGGTCAGGGTGCAGCAGGGCGGACTGTAGACAGGGACAGGTGTGTGTGTGTGTGTGTGTGTGTGTGTGTGTGAACTCGTAGTTGTTCAGACGCTCCGTGTTGGATTGTGTTGTGTAGTTTATCCGCTGGTGGTTTGTAAACGCTACACCGGGTCACGTGTTGTCGTGTAACACAGAACCGTCTCTAATGTGGAACTGGTGCTGTAACCATGACGACGAGGACCGATATAACTATAATCATCATCATCATCATCAGGGGGGGAAAAGACCAACAAGAAAAGTAGTATAAATACAGTAGGTGTAGAGCGTCAGAGGTGTAACCATGGCAACGGTCATGATGTAGAGATCAGTGATGCGTCACACTGTCCCTCCCCCCCCCCCCCATCAGCATCATGACATCATTTCATCACTTCCTGTTTCACCATCTTTTTGTTCTTTTTCGTGAGCTTTCTCGAGCGTTCTAACTCTCTAACCTCCCTCTGTGTGTGTGTGTGTGTGTGTGTGTGTGTGTGTGTGTGTGTGTGTGTGTGTGTGTGTGTGTTTTCCCACAGCTGAGTGGAGACCTTCGACCCAGTCCTGCAGTAAGTCCCTCTCTAATACACGTTTCACAAGAAGCCGTTAGTAACGTTTTTGGTTTTTTTGGGGGGCGGAGCTACTTATGAACTCGTGTAGTTTGTAGCCAGTGTTGATTTGAATGTATTTACATATTCATGCATATTCATGTAGTGTAATAAAGCTGTCGAGGTACTCTAAGGTTGTTATAGATTGAATTTATGACCTTAAGGAACTTTAATAGGGTCATGAATGGTTTCCTCTCTCTCTCTCTCTCTCTCTGTGTGTGTGTGTGTGTGTGTGTGTGTGTGTGTGATCACAGATGGGCATGGGTCTCGGGGGCGGTCCTGTGGGAATGCCCGCAGGTCTTGGCGGTGCCCCGGCTGTCGGAGGCGGTCTGAGTGACCTGTTCGATCTGGGCGGAGGTGTTGCCATGACGACAGGAGCCTACGTGCCTCCCAAAGCGGTGAGTCAGTTAGCGCTGAGCTAAACCTTATTCCTGAGTGTTAAACTAACACACCTGATCCACTAAGACCTGTAGGAAAGTAATTATCATTTTAAAAAGAGTAAACCGAGTGAAGAAAGGAAGCGAAGCTAAACGACTAAAGAAGGAAAAAAAACTAGCCAGGATAGCTAACGAATAAGGCTAACGTAGCAAGTGGTTACGGAAAGCTAATCTAGTGAGCGAAAGGA
>CM060122.1:33999429-34046929 GCA_030522415.1 Channallabes apus
GCTAAGAGCTAAAGCCGTTTAACGTTCCTAAACCCCAGACTCACCTCAGGAGGCGTTCAGTCCACTAACACCATCACAAACATCTTCACGCTGTAATCCCGCCTTCATGTGTTTAGGCCACGCCTCTTTCCTGAGTGAGTGAACGTCTCGTTAGCCTGACGATCTCGGTGTAACACTAAACAAGCAGAGTACACACACACACACACACACACACACACACACTCACGTCTGACTGCCCCAGGGTGACGTGTCTCAGCAGTGTATTCTGCCCCCAGGGGTGGGGGTGTGTGGGGGGGGGGGATTGCAGGAGACACGGGGTGATTACTGACGACTGCTGCTTTGCTTTCTTTTGAAGAGATCATTCCATCTGTGCGTGTGTGTGTGTGTGTGTGTGTGTGTGTGTGTTTTAATAGCTGTAAAAGTAAAGGCTTGCCAGATTCTTATCCTCACCTCACTGTGTGCCGTGTTTTTATTTATCTGTCTGTTTATTTATTCGTTTATAAGAGCAAAAGGAAAAGACTTTTTTTTTTTTACCCAAACATGAAGATAGAGTTTAATAAAACAATCACAAAGTTGAGGATGGATGTGATATTTATCTAGAAGTAAACATTAATTCTGTAATATTTTTTCATCTTCTCTCTCGAGCAGCCGACCGTCTAATTGACGTCTGATTGAAGACTGGACGTGTTTATTCTTTATTCGTTCTTTCTGACCCGTCAATACTAAAAACTACTGAAACAAGTGTTTCTGGTCATCAGCTGTTGATTAGTTTTCTCTAACAGCTGTTATTGTTTCCATAGTAACGGCTCTTTTATGGAGGTGTTTGTGTAGCGTTAGTGTAAGGAGTCTCAAACTTTTTCTGTCATTCCCCACTTAAGGGGTTGAGCGAATTTTCAAGCCCCACTTGTCAACAAAATAATAACGAAATCGGCCAAATTTACTGTTTATTGAAATATCAATTTCTAAACCAATAAGATCAAACAACACCAAGTTAAAAACAGATAAAATATACGTGCAATTGTTATAAAAGGCTTACGTTGTCACTTATCTTTGCATAATTGACCCCATGTTTATTAGCTGCTCAGCAATCGTTTGTAGTTTTTTTGCACTGGCCAATTCTGTATGAAACTTTGAATGAAGCCATTTGTGCTTTGCTGTCCACTGATTCAGATGTTACCATGCGATTATCCTGCTGTCTGTATTCTGCCAGCTTTCTTTCAAAGACGTCCAGTGGTTTATTAACGTGACTGGAGTGTGTTGTCTCTAAGCGTCTTCCTAATTTGTTGGGTCTCATGTGGTCTGCTGCCAGCGGTATAAGACACAAAACACACACGAGTCTCTCTTCTGCCCCCACCATCACCACCATGAACCCAAGCTGAAGATAGGCTTCATTAGGGGTGGGCGATATAACCAAAATCTTCTATCACGGTAGAAGCAATTTTCTACCTCGATAACGATATATATATATCACAATATAGCAATTTGTATCTGAAAATGCATAAATAAAAATTCAAACACAAAGAAACTGTTTTACATAATGTAATTTTATTTAAACTGTGAATTGCTGAGGTTTGCTGCATTTTATTTTTTTATTTTTTATTTTTTTTTACTTTGGCCATATTCGTTTGGATGTTTGGATTTCAGATGATAGAAAAGGTTTGATGTGTTTCCACCACTTGTTAAAACAGTGAACTTGCGTACCTTGCAAATCAAATTCAAATTTTATTTGTCACATACACAGTCATACACAGTACGATATGCAGTGAAATGCTTAGACAACTGCTCGTGACCTTAAAATAAAAGACTATGAATAGGAAATAAATATGAAAAATAAAATAGGGGGTAAATTTAACTAGGAAAGAATAAAATAAAATATAAAAATTTAAGTTAAAATAAAATAACTGTACAACAATACACAATATAGAAAATATATGAAGAATATGTGAACAATAAGAGCAGCTGTACGAGTAGGAAAAGAATGGTAATGTCCAGGGTTGTGCAATCCACATGTTTAAAGTGGATCACGTTCGTCTCATTCGTATCACTTTTCTTATACCCAAACTAATTCCACACCACAGACGAGGCAGCTTTTTTCTTTACAATCTCCTCGTTCTTGGTACCCGTGTGCGGCACCCGATTGAACCAAATATCTGCGCAAATACAGCGCAGCGCGACTATCTGGATAGCGCAGTGATGATCTGGTTTATTCGCGCAGCCCGGTGGATCGCGCAGCGCCGCTCGAATCACAAACCTGCGCGACCCACTGTGTTTTATTTAAAAACTATTTAAAATGTCAGGACTGTTTAATATTGTTTCCGCCTTGCCATGCCTGGTTTGTATGTGCGCATCCCAGCGGGGTAAAATGTACTTTGATGGTCGGCGCGGTTTATTTCTGTCAGAGTCGCGCAGCGCTGCCCAGTGGGTCGCGCAGGTTTGTGATTCGAGCAGCTGCTCAAGTTTGTCCGACGTTAAACCGTTATTGTTCCACTATGGTTCCACTTTTTCTCCCGGCCCACAACTGATGTTATTTTAAATGTACTTGTATTAATGATCCATTTATTTGTGTGTGATTGTTTAGTTTTGAGCGTACGCTCTTCATTATCAATAAAGAAAAGCATGAATTAGAATAGGTACTTTCCTGTTTTTCCTCCCGTTCATTGCGCCCCACCTGTCATGTCTGTATTCCCCACTAGTGGGCGCCCCACACTTTGAGAACCACTGTGAGACTCCAGTGTAAGGAGTCTCCAGTGTCAGAGGGGAAGCTGAGCATGATCGGTTTCTCGGTCACATGACCCGCTGTGATTTATTCTGTCTTAAAATTTGAAACTGTGTGTTGAGGGAGCGAGTGTTTAAAGCTGCTGTAACCTCAGTTGAGTCGTCTCTCTCTCTCTCCCTTTTTCTCTCTCTCTCTCTCTCTCCTGTGCTCCTCCTGTGTGTGTTGTTCTTTAAATAAAGCGGCCCTAGCTGTAGTGTCAGAGGAATAAAACACGGTTTAATTAACAGATCTCACATCCTGCAGCAGCGTCTCCTGGTGCGGTTCATTTCTCACTTCAGCTCCAAACGGAACCTTTAATCCTCTGTGATGTCACTCAGTGCTTCAGTGTTATTGGTGTATAATAGTGATGAAACAGTTATACACACCACAATGTGCTGGATTTATCGTTCTAATGTTATTAATCAGCCTCGTTACTGCTGCCTGACTAATTAACATGTTTATGCTTTTGAAAATTTAATTTTTAAACCTTTATTAAAAAAAAAAAAAAAAGTAAAAGAGCTGGAATGTAATTTAGCCAAACGAGTTAATTGAATGTCGCTCCTTTGACTCGTCATCATGTAGAGCCGATCAGAACTCGTCCCGCCAGGGCCGTGAGGATTGGATTGGATTGGATTGGATTGTGCTAGCAACCGGAAGGTTATGAGTTCCACTCTCAGCAGCATCTAGACCACATTTCAGGATCTGAGCGTCTGCAAGAATGAACTCGAACACACCGGCAGCTCGTGTTCCAGCACCGGCGATGTTTCATCAAGGTACAAATGTTAAAAGGAAGAAATAAAGGAAATCAATATCAGCCTACAGTCGATACTTTAATTAAAACTCTGATTAGTTTTTAGAAGTTAAAGATTTAGAGCCTGAGTGTGTCGCCTTAACTTTACATGATTCATCGCCGCCTTTTAATTTCCTGTGAGTGTGTGTGAGAGAGAGAACAGAACCTCTACTGGTGTTTCAACAAACAAAAAAAAGTTTAATGTATCGTTATATCAGTGGAATTATAATAGTGCGCTTTTTTTTTACCTGCAGTAGCATCTTCTGACATACTGGTAGCACTTTATGACGGGCTGTTTTTAACGTTATCCATCAATTCATGAGTCGTCTTGTTACATTATCTGTATAAATTATTCAAATGTACAATAATTTAACAAAATAATTAACCATGACAGTAGTAGCACAGATTTATGGGCGGGGCACTAAAGCAGAGGAACGTACTTTTAGTAAATGTACAAGCACAGTAAGTTTGGGCAGGTTGAGTTTATAGAACACAAAGTGTGTGTTAAAGCTGTTTAGAGAGAACAGTGTGACCGTGGGGTTCCTCTGTTTCCAAGTCCTGAGGATTTTGTATTTCAGCATCGTACAAAGTTACAGATTCTCCTTCAGAGGAAACTGACTGCAGAGAGAAAGGACTAATGCTGTGTTGTTATCTGTGACGGTGAGACTCACTGTCTCGTGGTGAGACTCATCCATACACGATGTCCTTCATATGAAATGTGATGTTCATCTTTATATCTCAGATCAGACCCAACCTGGCTTTAAAACTAATAACAGAGCCAGACCAGACGTGCAATGAGAACCGACGTCCTGTCAGTTTCTGCTGCCTTGTCAAAAAATGCTACTGTCCTGAGAATTGATAGCAGAGTGTTGTGGATTATCTGTTTAAAAAATCAATAAATGCTAAAATGTAGAAAAAATATATATATATATATATATCCACACACACAAGTGGGTAGTTGTCTATCGGAATATGCTACCAATTTTTTTTCAATAAGTGCTATAATGAAGGATTAAAACATGCTCCACTTTCTGTCCCTCCATCCAGATCGTTGGTAGAATATAGATGTATAGATGGACAGACGGACAGTAAATGGAGCATGTTTTAATCCTTTGACGCTTATTGGAGAAATTACATTTACATTTACATTTAGGCATTTGGCAGACGCTCTTATCCAGAGCGACTTACATTTTTATCTCATTACACATCTGAGCAGTTGAGGGTTAAGGGCCTTGCTCAAGGGCCCAACAGTGGCAACTTGGTGGTTGTGGGGTTTGAACCTGGGATCTTCCGAACCGTAGTCCAATGCCTTAACCACTGAGCTACCCCTGTCCCCAAATTGTGGTAGCGTATTCTGATAGACAAATACTCCCAGGACATCATCTATTACAAATGAATGAAACAAACAGCCGCGTGTTAGCGTTAGCATAAGTGGAACTGTTAAGTAGCAAATAATGATATGTATGTAGCATGGTGGCTCAGTGGTAGGTGTTTTGCCTGCGGACGGCCCAGGTTCGATTCCCAGCCAGTATCCAAACCCCAGCCACTGGATACAGTGCCGGTCCCAAGCCCGGATAAAATGTGAGGGTTACGTCAGGAAGGACATCCGGTGTAAAACCTGTGCCAAGTTGTAGTGCGGACTGGATAGTCCGCTGTTGCGACCCCTCGCCGGGAGCAGCCGAAAGACCAACAACAACAGGTAGCATGGATCAGCGTAACCTGAGGCTGGAGGGTTAAACACGGCCGTGCTTTTGTCTCACGTTTGTGACTCGAGCGCGAGATACGCTGAGATGATGAGATCTACTGACCTTAATGTTTTATCTTAACAGAACAAATGAGACCAATGTCTGTTTCCACGCTTCTGTCTTCAGCTAAATGAGCACACACACACACACACACATGATGATTGTGTAAGGTCAGAGTCTCGGACTTGGACTGATTTCTGAGTCACTGTGGATCTGAACACGAGCCAAACACCAGGTAATTCAGCAGCGTCGCTCTAATTCACTATTGATTTGTATTTATTTATTTTTTGTCAGAAGCACAGAAGCTGATGAAAGGTGCTGAGTGAAATATCAGCTTTTAGCTTTCTGGCACAGGGTGTTACTTTGCTGATTACGTGACGTCCTGAACTCGAGGTTTTGAATCTGGGAGACGAAACGCTTTATATAATCTGCAGCCTGAACGTCTTTCTTTCCTTAAATAAGAACTGCGGCTCTCGTATCCGCATGCTGCCGTATTCAGCATCTAAATTTATCACTTTGTCTCTGAGCATCTCGAGTTCTTCATGGCACGGATTCCACCAGATGTTTGAAGATTCCTGTCTGTTTGAACATCACACTGAATCTCGCGGTCTCTCACATCCCGGAGGTGTTCTATTGGATCGAGATCGTCTGATCGAAGGACACTGAAGAACTCTGAGCTCGGCGTTGTGTCCAGGAATCCAGTCTGAGAAAATGTTTGGTTTAACCTGCTGAAAAAACACGCGCAGTGATTAGAAGAAGCCACAGTGATGATGAACCAGCTGTTATCGTGATGAAGAAAACATTCCCCAGAGAGTTACACCTCCTCCACCTCCACCACCACCACCTCCACCACCACCTCCTCCTCCACCACCTCCTCCACCACCACCACCTCCACCTCCACCACCTCCTCCACCTCCTCCTCCACCTCCTCCACCTCCACCACCACCTCCTCCACCTCCACCACCTCCTCCACCTCCACCACCTCCTCCACCTCCTCCACCTCCACCACCACCTCCTCCACCTCCACCACCACCTCCTCCACCTCCACCACCACCTCCTCCTCCTCCACCACCTCCTCCACCTCCACCACCACCACCTCCTCCACCTCCTGCTCCACCACCTCCTCCACCTCCACCAACTCCTCCACCTCCTCCTCCACCACCTCCTCCACCTCCACCACCACTTCCTCCACCTCCACCTCCTCCACCTCCACCACCACCTCCTCCACCACCACCTCCACCACCTCCACCTCCACCACCTCCTCCACCCTGCTCTCAGAAACCGAGGTTCATCAGACCTGACTACGGTCCTCCTCTGGTGATCTCGCGCCTGCTGCAGCCTGAGCGTCCTGTTCTCTGGTCTCCTGCTGTTCCACCTCGACGCTTGTGTGACCTGAGATGCTTTTCTGCTCAGCCGGTTGTACCGAGTGATTATCTGTGTAGCCGCTCTGTTAACTTCAACCTGTTCTTCTCTGATCAACTCGTCATCATCAAGGTCATCAGATTCTGTCTGCAGGGAGCTTTATGGAATTTTAGGAGCTGATTAATGCATTTGCATGATTTTTTTTTTGCATCATGCGTCATGTGATGGTGTGCGATTAATTACGATTGTTAATCTGTGAGTAAATCTGTCTGTCTGTCTGTCAGTCTGTCTGAACGAATCCTTTGTAGTTGGTGATGCAGACATTTGCTGCACAGGAAGTTCACACAGGAAAAAGTCTATTTAACAATCTAAATTCTGAAATAATTATAAATAATCTATAATTTTTTTTAATCCAAAAAGGCAAAAAAAATTTTTTTTAATCATTTTTGTTTTTATCTATAACTACAATAAATCGAAATTTGTTGAAATCGAAAATCTACTTGTGTGCAAATCTACATGTTGTGTGTGTGTGTGTGTGTGTGTGTGTGTGTGTGTGTGTGTGTGTGTGTGTGCGCGCGCGCTCTGAGGCTGAGTGTATTTCAGTCGGCTGTGTTTAACAGTCTGAAGCTAACTCCGTATAACCCACAGGGCCGCGCCGTCGTTCAGTCTGAATCTAAATGAAGTCGAATCTGATGATGAAACGTCGACGTCGCTGCTGAGACTCGACGCGGCTCCACCGGGAGCTCGCGGCCTGTAATGGACTCGTGTTAGCGAGATGCTAAATGATCCAGCGATCCCTCTGGCACCGTTTTTCCCTCCTTTACATCCATCTTTTTACTGCACAGCGCCACCTGCTGCTGAGGAATGTAACGCTTCTACATACACAGCAGCTCATCTGAGCATTAATGCTTTAGTAGGAAATATTATTATTATTATTATTATTATTATTAATCTTTACTGTATATCTATGAGTTTGTGTAAGTGCTTGAGTAGCAGTTATTTATGAAATCAAAATTAATTAAACAAACAGTTAATCACACACACAATAAACCTGAAAAAATAAACATTTCTTGATTTTTTTTGTTGTTGTTCTTTTTCCATTTTTATATTGTTGGAAGACTTTGATTAAGTATATAGTTATAAACCATGAATAAAAGATAAATACAGTGGCTTGCAAAAGTATTCGGCCCCCTTGAACTTTTCCATATTTTGTCACATTACAGCCACAAACATGAAGCAATTGTATTGAAATTCCACGTGAAAGACCAATACAAAGTGGTGTACACGCGAGAAGTGGAACGAAAATCATACATGATTCCAAACATGGTGTGTGTATGTGTGTGTGTGATTCCTTGTTTAGTAACACTAGACCAGTTTTAGCGATTGCAGAGGCGGCCTTGTGGCAGACGAGACCTCCTGTGTGTGTAACCTGCCTTGACTCGACTGCCTTCATGCTTCCCACCTCCTGTTTTATAACCTGAATAAGTGAAGTCAGATCCCTCAGACACACAACAACCTCCAGTACATTAACACACTGCAGTGCTTCTGAAGGTCTGAACACCTGAACACGGTGGTGAGTTTCTCATCTGCCATGTGGAAAGGTTCAATTTGGTTCGATTCCCACACAAGAACCCCAGACCCTGGAGGCAGAGCCAGTCCCAAGGCCAGAACACATGTGAGGGTGGAGTCAGGAAGGGGATCGGGTTTGTGGGTGGAGTCAGGAAGCGGATCGGGTTTGTGGGTGGAGTCAGGAAGCGGATCGGGTGTGGGGGTGGAGTCAGGAAGCGGATCGGGTTTGTGGGTGGAGTCAGGAAGCGGATCGGGTGTGGGGGTGGAGTCAGGATGGGGATCGGGTTTGTGGGTGGTGTCAGGATGGGGATCGGGTTTGTGGGTGGAGTCAGGATGGGGATTGGGTTTGTGGGTGGAGTCAGGAAGAGGATCGGGTTTGTGGGTGGAGTCAGGAAGAGGATCGGGTGTGTGGGTGGAGTCAGGAAGCGGATCGGGTGTGGGGGTGGAGTCAGGAAGCGGATCGGGTGTGGGGGTGGAGTCAGGAAGCGGATCGGGTGTGGGGGTGGAGTCAGGAAGCGGATCGGGTGTGGGGGTGGAGTCAGGAAGAGGATCGGGTTTGTGGGTGGAGTCAGGATGGGGATCGGGTTTGTGGGTGGAGTCAGGAAGAGGATCGGGTGTGGGGGTGGAGTCAGGGTGGGGATCGGGTTTGTGGGTGGAGTCAGGAAGAGGATCGGGTGTGGGGGTGGAGTCAGGGTGGGGATCGGGTTTGTGGGTGGAGTCAGGATGGGGATCGGGTTTGTGGGTGGAGTCAGGAAAAGGATCGGGTGTGGGGGTGGAGTCAGGAAGCGGATCGGGTGTGGGGGTGGAGTCAGGAAGCGGATCGGGTGTGGGGGTGGAGTCAGGAAGGGGATCGGGCGTGGGGGTGGAGTCAGGAAGAGGATCGGGTTTGTGGGTGGAGTCAGGGTGGGGATCGGGTTTGTGGGTGGAGTCAGGATGGGGATCGGGTTTGTGGGTGGAGTCAGGAAAAGGATCGGGTGTGGGGGTGGAGTCAGGAAGCGGATCGGGTGTGGGGGTGGAGTCAGGAAGCGGATCGGGTGTGGGGGTGGAGTCAGGAAGGGGATCGGGTGTGGGGGTGGAGTCAGGAAGAGGATCGGGTTTGTGGGTGGAGTCAGGATGGGGATCGGGTTTGTGGGTGGAGTCAGGAAGAGGATCGGGTGTGGGGGTGGAGTCAGGATGGGGATCGGGTTTGTGGGTGGAGTCAGGATGGGGATCGGGTTTGTGGGTGGAGTCAGGATGGGGATCGGGTTTGTGGGTGGAGTCAGGAAGAGGATCGGGTTTGTGGGTGGAGTCAGGATGGGGATCGGGTTTGTGGGTGGAGTCAGGAAGAGGATCGGGTGTGTGGGTGGAGTCAGGAAGAGGATCGGGTGTGTGGGTGGAGTCAGGAAGAGGATCGGGTGTGTGGGTGGAGTCAGGAAGAGGATCGGGTGTGTGGGTGGAGTCAGGAAGAGGATCGGGTGTGTGGGTGGAGTCAGGAAGAGGATCGGGTGTGTGGGTGGAGTCAGGAAGAGGATCGGGTGTGGGGGTGGAGTCAGGAAGCGGATCGGGTGTGGGGGTGGAGTCAGGATGGGGATCGGGTGTGGGGGTGGAGTCAGGATGGGGATCGGGTGTGTGGGTGGAGTCAGGATGGGGATCGGGTGTGGGGGTGGAGTCAGGATGGGGATCGGGTGTGTGGGTGGAGTCAGGATGGGGATCGGGTGTGTGGGTGGAGTCAGGAAGCGGATCGGGTGTGGAACCTGTGCTGAGCTGTTGTGTGGGTCGGACAGTCTGATGTTCACCTTGAAGGAACAACTGAAACCCGAACAGCACCAACACCAGAGTCTCTAAAGGTCCAGTAGAATCCACACACTGGAGGCAGAACTGTGTGTCTGTAACGACTCGAACCTGTCAGTCAAAGTAAAACAATGCAGCAAAGTGTCGGCACCCGTGTCTCTCTCACACACACACACACACACACACACACTGGAGGATTTCCTTCTGGGTCAATAAAGTGTCTGTCTGTCCAAGACACGAGTCTGTTACTAACAACTGTGTGTGTGTGTGTGATTATATATATACACTATATCTTACACACATTCATATATATTATTATTATTATTATTATTATTATGTTATTATTGTGTAAAGCTGCTTTTGAGACAGTGACCCCAGTTTAAAGTGCTATATAAAGAAAATTAGTGTGTGTGTGTGTAACAGTTACCCCTGTCTCTGAGCGCGCGCTGCGTAAGAGTGTGTGTGTGTGTGTGTATGAGCGCGAAAGTGTGTGTGGATGCTGAGATTTCCGAAGTCCTTTGTGCTCTGTGTGTGTGTGTGTGTGTGTGTGAGATGCTCGGATGGTTTGCTGCATTTCAGCTCTCACACACACACACACACACACACACGCAGTCTCTCTCTCCCCCCGGTGTGTGTGTGTGTGTGTGTTTATCTTCTCGGTTCCACCGGCCGGTCTGTGTGTAAGTGATGGAATGAGGAGAAGATCTCGGAGCGCAGTGGAGACACACGGAGAGAGAGAGAGAGAGAGAGAGTGTGTGTGTGTGAGAGAGAGTGTGTGTGAGAGAGAGAGAGTGTGTGTGTGTGTGTGTGTGAGAGAGAGAGAGTGTGTGTGTGTGTGTGTGTGTGAGAGAGAGAGAGAGAGAGTGTGTGTGTGTGAGAGTGTGTGTGTGTGTGTGTGTGTGTGTCGGGATGGTGGAGACGCTGAGTATCGCAGTGATCGGAGTCGCTGCTGTGGGGAAAACTTCCATCATCCGCCGATTCGTGTACGACGACTTCACCGACGGATACACACCGACCCGCGCGCGCCGCGTCTACAGACCGTCTGTGGTCCTCAACGGCCGCATGTACGAGCTGAAGATTTTGGATGTCCCGCCAATAGCCGCGTTTCCCTCCAGCCCTGCGCAGGTAACACACACACACACACACACACACACATACATACACTCTCTCTCACACACACACACACACACACACACTCTCTCTCTCTCTCTCTCTCTCTCTCTCTCACACACACACACACATACACTCTCTCTCTCTCTCTCTCTCACACACACACACACACAGGAGTCCTGCAAATGAGCAGAATCACACAAACCGCCGCTCTAATGTAAATGTTACGTTTCCATGGTAACGCGTTACGGGGGACCGTTAGTGTCGGTACTGTCGCCCATCTGCAGGTAAAAACTCATCAGTTAAAAACCAAATGCTCTTAACACAGGGTCATGGTGCAGCAGAACACACACACACACACACACACACACACACACACACACACACACACACACACACACACACACACTTACAGTAAGATGAGTAAATGAATGTACAGGAAAGATTTTCTTAAATAGTTGGATAGTTATATAGAAATATATATTTTAACTTAGTGGAAATCTTAAAGAAACAGTTAAAATGTTTAAATCTAATAATAAACTGGCTGATCTTTAATGTAATCAGTGATATTATTATTATTATTTTATTATTATTATCATTATTATTATTATTATTATTAGAGGTTGAAGTCCACATCCATGTCTGTGTGTGTTTCTGTACAGCAGAACTCTCTGTCTAACTTATTAATATAGAGAAATGACATTCTGTAAGGTTGAGTATCTGACGCCTTGTTTACACTAAGTTGTCCTTCTTTGGTGCTCAGACAAATACACTCCCTGTTCGGTAATCGGAGAGAGAATCACAGATGAGAAATGGAAAAAGTCGATCAGATAAAGATGAAGTTTTGTCTTAAAACGACTCCAGCGTGTTAAAATTCACTTATACCACTTCAGCGCTGTTATTTCAGACAAAGTGAAAATATCAACTAATCCCAGTCAAAATATTCACTTTATCTTTTCTAATTAATATCTATTGCTGCAGGTGTTTGTTTACATTGAGACAGTAGCGCATTAGTAGATTATTATACAGTAGATTATTAAATCCAGCACATAACTGTTCATAACATCACTTTTACTCCACATTTAGATTTAAACTGATGCTGCAGATTAAACTTCTGTGTGTGTGTGTGTGTGTGTGTGTGTGTGTGCATTGATGACCTGGGGAAGAGTTGACACCAGGATGCTCTGGGTGATGTTCTGCTGGAAACCTCAGGTCCTACCATTCATGTGGTTGTTACTCTGACACGTCCCACCTACTTAAACACTGTTACAGACCGAGTTACACGCTGTCCAGGAACAGTTTGAGGAACATAACAAAGAGTTCAAGGTGTTTCAGACTAGACCTTAGTATTCTCCAGATCTCAATCCGAGCGAGCGTCTGTGGGACGTGAGCCGGAGAAACGAGTCTGATCTGTGGAGGCTCCACTTTAAAGGATCTGCACACCTTCAGAGCTTCTTAGAGTCCAGGGTTGGACACGTCAGGGCCGGTTTGGAGGCGCGAGGGGACTCGGTGGTAGGCAGGTGGTTTTAACGTTATCACTGCACTGAGCAGTATTTTGAGTGGGTTTTTTTTGTGCGAAACAGGAAAGAAAGACAGACAGAGAGCTAGTGGAGTGGAAACAGCTTACACGCTGCAGTCAGACAGATCAGAGTGTGATTATTAACAGAAATGGTGCGAGAAGTCAAAAGTCAGAACAAAATACCGTTATAATACCCTGTTCTTTATGTGCTGTTGCCATGGAGACAGAGCTGCATCCCAGAATCAGCATCAGTAAAGCTGGTTTGTGTACAAATAACAGGAAAAAAAACTACAACTTAAACCCTTCCCCCACTTGTCTGTCTGTCTCTGTCTCTCTGTACGTCTCTCTGCATCACTGTCCCTCTCTGTCTGTCTTGTATTCTTCCTCATTGTTCATTCTTTCTATCTCTCACCCTGTTTGTCTCCTCTTCCCTCTCATTAGCACTCTTGCAGAATTTAATAATAAAAATTATTTATTACAGATAAAATCAACATCATTTCTCATATATAAGATCCCTTTGTCTGGAACAGACAAACAAACAGACAAATGAACAAACGGAAGAACAAAAACACATCGGTATCATCTGGATCCATTTGGAGAGAATCTATAAAAGCGCAGTTTATTTAACTGCCGTCGCTCAAAGGGGCCCTAAGAGGTTGCCAAGGCAACCACCCTGACAGATGTAATATTATGGGTTATAGAGGAAATAAGTGCAGGGAGGAAACATAAGTGTTTACTGATGAGATGATAAAAGTGACATCATGGTGCGTTTCAGTGAGAATGTTCAGGACAGATGGTGGATATTAGAGGGGGAACTGAAGCAGGGGGCGGGGCATTAAGGGCTTCTGGAGGCTTGTGGAGGGCATTAAAGCATGCTTAAAGGACATATGGGTCAGATTGGAGGGGATTAGAGCATGCGCTAAAACACTGGCAGGGTTTAAAGGCTCATGGAGGGAATTTGGTCACTTGGAGGGAATTAGGAAAAATGCAGGGCACTTAAGGATACAGGTATGGCATAAAATATATCTAAAGGGCATTAAAGGACACTGGGGCATGCGGAGTGTATTAAAGGACAATGGGGCATGCGGAGTGTATTAAAGGACAATGGGGCATGCGGAGTGTATTAAAGGACAATGGGGCATGCGGAGTGTATTAAAGGACACTGGGGCATGCGGAGTGTATTAAAGGACAATGGGGCATGCGGAGTGTATTAAAGGACAATGGGGCATGCGTAGTGTATTAAAGGACACTGGGGCATGCGGAGTGTATTAAAGGACACTGGGGCATGCGGAGTGTATTAAAGGACACTGGGGCATGTGGAGGGTATTAAAGGACAATGGGGCATGCGGAGGGTATTAAAGGACAATGGGGCATGTGGAGTGTATTAAAGGACACTGGGGCATGTGGAGGGTATTAAAGGACACTGGGGCAGCATGGGGGCAGAAGAGGACAGTTGAATGACACGTGTGGCCTTAGAGGGCATTAGGACAAGTGCTAAGGCAGTTGAAGTGTTGAAAAGGGCATTAGGGTGGACATTAGTAAGCATTAGGACACACAGGGGTTATGTGGGTCAGTTGGAGGGTAGTAAGTCCTGTGGACATTAGGACATGTGGAGGACATGTGCTGCTTAAATGCTGATTTAACCTCCAACTGAGTGGAGATGAGTCAGGGCACGTGTGTGTGTGTGTGTGTGTGTGTGTGTCAGGTGTATTTAGCGACTCAGTGAGTTACAGAATGTGATGGATGGAGGAACCAGTCGGAGAACAGGCGTCGGGTCTCTGAGACGCACTGCAGTAACGCTTCATTAGTCCTGAGCTCGCGATTAAAGAGCAGAAAAACAGAAGAAGAAGTGAAACGCTGGAAAGCAATAAGGAGCAAACCAGCTTCTCCTTCTGTATTAAAACACTGGTTCCATTAAGCTCCATTAAGCTCCATTAAGCTCCATCAGGCTCCTCCACGGTCTGGATGAACACATTTTGTTTAGAAATGACCCTGAGGATTCCTCTCATCTCACAGGCCCAACCTGATCCTGCTCCAAACCACAGAACTGATCTCACATCAGTGTGTGTGTGTGTGTGTGTCTGTCTGCAGGAGCGGTACCGAACCCCTGCAGGTCCTCTTAATCGAGTTCTGCTCCGGCTCCTGACGGCACAGATTTAATTAGAGCGGGATTAGGAAATCAGACCTGCAGGTAATCAAGACTTCATTAGGAGCCTCTGCTGATCCGGGATCTGTGATGAGATTCAAATGAAAATAGATGGTTTAAGGGTAGGATCAGGAGGAAGTGGCGTCTGAAGATGCGGCTTCGAGTGACATGTTTTCCTTCGGTCTCTGAAATCATTTATCTCGAAGGTGTTGCTGTTACATTTGCAGAAAAGGATGACAAAAAGACCAAGACATGTTCTTAGAAAGAGATGGTTCTTAGAAAGTTCAGGCCTTCATGTAAACGGACAAATGCGCATCAATACCAGAACATTTTACCGGGTTGATACTCGTGATTGTCCTGAAGATGTCGTAAAATTACAGCTTTACCTCTGACTGTTACAAAGCGGTGACACCGGAGACTCCGCCCACACACCTTACAGAAACACATCATGTGTACAGTAATACACTCCTACTGTCAGAGCTGCTCTTTTAGACAATTAATCAACACAATACAAGGAAACGTGTTTTTCTGTGATAAACCAGAGCGAGAGGAATCTTCAGCACGACTCTGTTTGACTCCCGCGTGTTTTATGGCTCCGAGTTTCTCAGCAGCTCTTTGACTCGATGTTCATTTTTCTAGCCGCGTGTGCGTTTGTGATTGTGATGAAGATCAGATTTATGGATGCGTCACTCTATAGAGAGATTGAATGGAAGGCAGCTGGAGGGAGGAAGCGTATTTATGTTCGTGGTCCAGATCGGAGAGATAACTGAGTGCTTGGAAAAGATGATGTCATAAAGTACTTAAGTCGAAAATATTTCCATGGTGGGCGGAGTCAGGAACAGTTACAGGAAGTACATTAGATGTTAAAGTTTTTACATGGATTTATAAATAGAAATAGATTTTTTTGAGTCACTTTTTTGAACGACTGCACGTGTCTGTACTTGTACTTCACTACGTTCCCGCATGGCGCTGCGTTACCTAACCGCAGTGCTGTGGAGTATCTGAAGCAGGATTAGTTTTAGCCATCTGCTGACTCTTATTCGTAATTCTGTGACTTTCATTTCCCTCGAGACCTGATAAAGTAACAGGTGTGTGAAATCAGAAGCAGAGCAGCGGATTCAATCAGGAGGGAGAGAGAGAGAGAGAGGGAGTGGGAGAGAGAGAGGGAGAGAGAGAGGGAGGTTTTTAAACTCACTTTTATTATAACAAATTGAAAAAGGATTGTTTAGCAATTTTATGTATACTTTTATATACAAATACATATATATATTAAGTTAAAAATAAATTATTAATAAAATTAAGGAAGGAAGGAAGAAAAAAAGAAGAGATTGAAAACAAGAAAAAAAGAAAGAAAGAATGAAGACAGAAGAAAAAAAAAGAAAGAGTATACATATATACACACACATACACACCCTTACTTGTACACACATGCATACATACTCACATGCAGACAATATATTAACATATGTACAATTTTTATAATTTTTTTTAAGTAATGAGAACCCCGTGCCCCTCCCCCTCCCCCTCCCCCACCCCACCAACAACTCCAACGTCTTTTAAAGTCTTGTGTCACCCTGTTATGTTTTATAGTCCGGTTTATTTATGTGTCTTTTTTCATGTTTGTCGATGTGAGATTTTTTAACAGTTTATTGTCTCCTGGGAATAATTTATTGACCACTTGTCTATTTCCGTTAGCTGTAGGAATTGGTTGATTTGGTCCTCTATGTCTCCTTGCGGTTCTTCCTGTGTGTGTGCGGTGCTGCATCCTGCTGCTTCTGTGTCCTGTGTTGTGATGTTCAGTGTTTGGCTGCGGGTTTTCCGTTTGTTTATGTGTTCTGTTGTGATCATTTCCTCTCGTTTTCTCCTGGGTTTTATTGCAGTTTTGTCTTTGGGTGTCGGTGTCGTTGTGCAGGTCTGGGGTTCCTGTGCCTCTCCGGTGCTGGCGTCGGGGGCGGGGTCAGTGTTGGGGGCGTGGTCTGCTACTGTACACGCGCCGGGGTGTTTATTCTCGCTGTATACAGTAGTGTCGGTGTTCGGGTCAGCGCCGGGTGCGGTGTGTGTCTCTGTGGTAGTGGCGGTGTGTGTGAGACTGACCTCCGTGAGTGCCGGCTCGGGTGTGTCACTGAGGCCCACGGCGGACTCGGACTCCTCGGTGTTCTCCGGCTGACTGTCCCCGCGCTGCCGCTGCTGTTTCCTGGCCGAGTCGCCCCCCGAGCTCCCCGGCTGCGCGGCTCCGTGTGGACAGCTCAGCCTCTTGTGTCCGACGTCCCCGCACTCAAAACACCTCAGCGGCTCCGTGGTGGCGAAGACGGTGTAGCTGCTGCCCCCCGCTTTACACTTAAAGTTCACGTTCAGGGTTCCTTCCTGGTTGTTTAAAACCCTCAGGACGTGTCTGCGGAAGGACAGGACGTGTCTCACGCTGGAGCTCTTACACCCGAGTGGGATGGGAACCTCCCGAATCGGGCCAGCTCCCTCGTGATCGCCTCGTCCTGTATAAACGGGGGGATGTTGGAGATCACCACTCTTGTCGCGGGGGCAGACAGAGGGGTGACCTGGACCGCAGATCCTCTCACGGTGATTTCAGTCTTTATCAGTGCACTCACGCACTTTTTCACAAACACCACCACCGCTTTGTTCATCCGGGAGGCCGAGTAGATGTTTTCACACCCGACCTGCTCTCCCACCGCTAGCAGTACCCCCTCCACCAGTACCTCCTCCACCAGTACCCCCTCCACCAGTACCCCCTCCACCAATACCTCCTCCACCAATAACTCCTCCACCAGTACCCCCTCCACCAATACCCCCTCCACCAGTACCTCCTCCACCAGTACCCCCTCCACCAGTACCCCCTTCACCAGTACCCCCTCCACCAATAACTCCTCCACCAGTACCCCCTCCACCAGTACCTCCTCCACCAGTACCTCCTCCACCAATACCTCCTCCACCAGTACCTCCTCCACCAATACCTCCTCCACCAGTACCCCCTCCACCAATAACTCCTCCACCAGTACCCCCTCCACCAGTACCCCCTCCACCAGTACCTCCTCCACCAATACCTCCTCCACCAGTACCCCCTCCACCAATAACTCCTCCACCAGTACCCCCTCCACCAGTACCCCCTCCACCAATACCCCCTCCACCAGTACCTCCTCCACCAGTACCCCCTCCACCAATACCTCCTCCACCAGTACCTCCTCCACCAGTACCCCCTCCACCAATACCCCCTCCACCAATACCCCCTCCACCAGTACCTCCTCCACCAATACCCCCTCCACCAGTACCTCCTCCACCAGTACCCCAGTGTCCGTAACACACCTGACGCCATTCCGGAGAGACAAACTCTCCCCACCGGCCTCAGAGGCCATGGTGCCCTGCTCACTCTCTCTCACGATAATGTTTTAAACCAAATATATTTTTAAAACAACATTTATTAAAGATAAGGGGAGATAAAGAAGGGGGAAAAAATAAAGAAAAGTAAATGAAGAAATGGGGGAAAAACGAAAAGCTTGGCAAGACTCCAAACAGCCTTCCACGCGCTCCCTCACACCCAGCGCATGCGCACAGAGAGAGAGAGAGAGAGGGAGGGAGAGAGAGCTTTTCGTTTACTATGAAAAAGCCTAGAGGGATGATCTCTAATTCAAATTCAAATTTAATTTGTCACATTCACAGTCATACACAGTACGAAATACTTATACGACTGCCAGTGACCTTAAAAACGAAAAGCTTATAGATATGAAATAAATATGAATAAAAAGAAATACAATAGAAAATAAATTTAACTAGTATAAAAATAGAAATATACTGTACAAATAAGAACATTCACAATATAGAAAATATAGAGGAAAAATATAAATTTGTAAAAATGTAGAAATTTGGTGTAAAAAAAAAAAATCATAAAGACTGAGGGTGTGCAAATATGCATAAAAAGTGTCTTATTAAAGTGACTTGTGCGATGGTCCAGAAATTAAAATCTAAATATGTAAGTGTAAGTGTGCGTGAATGTGTCCATGAATGTCCAGACAATTTTGGATGTTAAAGAGATGGTATTAGTCCTGTGTTGTGATGGTTGAGAGACTCGTATCGCCTGCGGGATGAAGCTCCTCCTCAGTCTCTCTGTGTCGGCCTTCAGGGAGCGGAATCGCTTTCCGGACCGCAACAGAGTGAACAGTCCATTGTTGGGATGGCTGAGGTCCTTCACCATCTTCCTAGCCTTTTATTCAGTACAGGATTTGTGTTCTTTGCCCACCTCGGCTCCTGAGCCTCGTCCTCGATCATTACGGTAAAGGAAGTGAGAATGACAGTAAGATCAGTGATTATTAGCTACGACACGCACATCAGGACATCAGGCTGCTCATTAGAGGACTTTCTAGACTACTATTTAAATGAATCTCAATGAATTAAGGTTTCATGTTATATTCCTTTTTAAATAACTTTATACAGGGAATAAACGACTTACAAATATTCAAGTTACGAATTTCTGCAGATATGAATCACGGAAGTAGCTCATGTGTATCATACAAAAAACACACACTGCAGTGCACCAGGTGCCAATATTTACAATTATATACAATTATATACAATATTTTCAGTGTGGTGGTGGATTGGCACCCTGTCCATGGTGCACCCCGCCTTGTGCCCTAAGCCTCCTGGGATAGACTCCAGCCCCCCCTGACCCTGAATAAAGCCCTATAAACTAGGGCTGGACAATAATTCGATATCAATATATATCGCAATATTTTTTTTTCAATAACGGTGATACGATTTTTAAACACATTTCCGATATTTCGATATACATTTGAATATAAGTGCCAACGGTTTTTCTCTCTCTTGCGCTGCGGAATTGTGGGTAATCGTCTCCCCTGCTGGGTCTTAGTGCGCGTCTCTTACTGGTATAATCAACATCCGTGCACGCGTGTACTGTTTACTATAACACTGTGACCACGTGTGTGTGTGTGTGAAACATATTTAATTTTGTGTTTGTACACACACATAGACACACACACTCTCTGCCTTACTCACAAACTCCGCTCTGTCGCGATTCTTTTCAAAGGTAACGTTTTTTACTTTACAGCTTTACAGATGCCGTTAGTATGCGCTCACACGAGTGTGACTAGTGAAGTTCCTTGCTAATTCTTCAGATAAAACAGTCTCTCCAGTAACGTGTGTGTGTGTTTGTGTGTGTGTGCACGCACATTACACACACACACACACACACACACACACACACACACACACACACACACACACACACACACACAGCGCCTGTGTGCACAAATGGAAACACTTATCTGTTGGGATTTATTTTTACTTTTTTTTTAAAGGTAAAGTGCCGGTTAATTTATTTTATTTTTACTTTATATTTTGTATTAATTATTTTTATGTATTTTCTTGGGGGGGCTGTAGAATGGATAATTTGAGTTTCTATTATTTCTTATGGGAAAATTAAATTTGGAGTGTTTAGGGATACGAGACGCTTCTGGAATTATGCTCGTAATCTGAGGTTCCACTGTATATGAATAATCAGCCTGTTCTAGTTTAAATGGAAATATGTTATTGTTAATATATCTGTTTTATTTATTTGATAGTTTTTATAAATGTAACCCCCTTTTAGTAACCCTAGGGGTTAATTTAAAGTGTATAAAACAAGAATCCTGGATCCCCGGCAGTTGAATGGTGAATTAGGCCGGTAACGTCTTCACTTTCTGTTTAGAATGATTTTTGGTTTAGCAACAACTCGAATTCGTCTTAGATTTTTTTAATAACTTGCTAAACTCAATGATTTACCAGACTACAAATTTGTAAAAAAAAGAATAAAGATTTATTAGACAATAAGGCAATAGGTTTTTTTTCTCTTCTCAAAAAAACACAATGAAATAAAAGCCGTAAATAAAACAATGACAACCCCCTTATGTCGTCAGGACGACAGATTTATACATTGTCCTGATAAAATGCAAATGGCTCTGTCCAAATAAAAGAAATAAAACTTCTGATCTCAGAGTAACTCTTACGCTCTTATACTTTTTATAACTTAGTTAACTTTGCCCATGTTTCTGTTTTGGAATACCTTAATTGAATCCCCATAAGAACAAACAAGATACAACACTTATCAAACACTCCACTTCCCTTCAAAACTCTGTAATACAAGAAACCAACTAAACAAAATCCTTTCCAGTTGAGTTTAGACTCTGGATATAGTTCACACCATAACAGTTTTTTTTTTCCCGGTAACCTATAACCATTTGACGGAGAGATATCCAGATCCGTCCCAAAGTATACCCAAGTCAGTCAAATAGTTCAGAAGTTTATAAGTCAGTCTAATAGTCAAACGTTGGATCGATCGTTGGGGCCCGTTCGTGGGTGCACGTTAAATAGAAGATGAAATCCAAATGTTAATTCCCTTGAAAATGAATCCACTTACTTTCTTAGATGAGTTAATGAATCAATCGTGTATTCACCAAACAACATGAAGACACAGCTTCCTTCATGAGCTGTCTTGAAATCTTGGATGAATCCAATCCACTTTGAATGCAGAAATGCACGCTCTGTCCCGTTTTGCTGCACTTCTGAAAACTCCGGCGATGATAATGTTTTTTCTCGGCATTTGTTGCTCCAGCCTCTAGGCCTTCGCGTCACATCCACACGTCGTACCTACGTGCGGGACTCAATATAGTGACTGCTCATGTAGAGAACCAAAAGTTAAGGCACTTGAAATTTCAACGAATAACCAAAAGCGTCGTCACTCTTCACTTGGGCCTGATATTACCGCGAATATACTAGTCTCCAAAACTCGTGACAAACTCTTTTTCGTTTCTCTTGTAAAACAAAAAAACAGCCGATATCGCTCGCAGCGCACACGCTCACCATGCTCTCCAGCACTTCCTCATCGCGTGACTCCGTCATGACGCAACCTCAAGCTCAACATTGATTGGCTTGCATTGGTACACATATATTCAATGAGCTTTCTTATTGGATACTGAAACACTTATCTTCCCAATGTACAGGAAATAATATAACATATAATAAAACAACAACACATACATTTTAGTACATTGTATTATTTCTGACACACAGCATATTTAAAATAAACTTGTTTACTACTTTTGGGGTTCCTACATAAAAAAAAAAAAAAAAATATATATATATATATATATATATATATATATATATATATATATATATATATATATATATATATATATAATTTTAATAGGAGGAGCCTGGAGGTATTTTTCAGTTTGCAGACATGCATTGTGTGTCTTCGGCAGTTTTTCCTGAGGCTTTTTAATATTGTCCATATCGATATCGGAATTATATCGTATCGACCAAAATTAAGAAATATATTGTGACATAATTTTGTGCCACAGCCCAGCTCATCGTCCAGCCCTAGTATAATCCTAATTTCGTAAAATCCTCAGTTCACAGTCCAATACGGTGGAAAACAGCTTTGAGACACAACAGCGTCCAGGATTCTGCTGGCGATTTAAAAGGCCACATGATGGCAGTGTGTGTTTTACATTGTATATTTATGTCAAAGGCGTATAAGACTCACTTTGTAAGACTTATGGTAACAAATCGGACTTACGGACCTAAACATTGGTAATGTATGTGTGTTAAGGTTCTTGCTGAACTGTCGCTCAGATTCTACATTCTGACTGCTTGACTTTCTCTCTGTTTCACTCCTCCTCCAAACACACTGTTTCAGTGTCTGTAGCTCTGCAGAAGTTCATTCTATCCAATTACAATGTAGGAACTGGAAACATCCGTCCTCAAGCACTTCCTGTTTGTTTTCAGGATGTTTACATCTGCATGTCTGACCAACCAAATACGAGAAAAAAACTAAAAAATTTACCGAAATAAAACTTAAAACACACTATGAGATGAAGAAGGTGTCTGGCATTAATAACAGAAATAAAACAAAAACTGAACATTGTGTTGGATTAAAGAAGGAAACTGTACATCTCGTTAATCTTACTCATGAGATAGACTGAGAGAGTTTTATTCTAGCTTTGAACACATGACCTCTTCAGCGTGTTCTAATAAACCTGGTTCTGTTTGTCTCACACAGCGAGCGATCCGGTTCTGCCGCCGCAGGATCTCCTGCTTTTACACCAAACACACACACACACACACACACACACACACACACAGCTACAGCATCACTGCGTGTGTGTGTTTGGTTTTGTTTTGTTCCTGAGAGAGTGGATCAGATTTTCAGAGAAACTTTACTCTACACTCTTGCTTTGATGCACTCTGTGTCGCCGCGATCTAAAGAGGAGGAGGCGCTCTGCACGCTCGCTAACCCTTTGGGTCCCTCTTTCATCTGTCCTAATATGACCAGAGACACAACATTGACTCTGCTTCTTATAGGACGACACAGTGTGTGTGTGTGTGTGTGTGCGCGCACATGTGTTCTGCTTCTCCAACAATCTCTCTATAAAACAGGAAATGTTTTCAGTCCACGGCGACCTGACGCGAGATTTTTTGTTTGTCTGTCCACACTGTCGCTTTGTCTAATCAGCATGCTTTTTCAGAACTTCAAACTCAAACCTTTTATCTCTCTCTCTCTCTCTCTCTCTCTCTCTCTCTCTCTATATATATATATATATATATATATATATATATATATATATATATATATATACACAGTATATAAGGTATAATAAGAGAACAGTAATGGTGGTGTAGGGAGAGGAGAGGGGGTGTGTGTACTGTATACTTTTGCTCTCGTAGCAGCTCTGCGTTTCCTCCCTATATGAAGAGAGAAGAGAGACGAGGACAAGTTTCTATTTTTAGCCGTACAGGACCGGTGGTGCATCTAAAGCACCAGGCTGCTGCACCGGCACGCACACACACACACACACACACACACACTGCTGACTGTAAGCACTTTTATTCTGTCAGTGTCCATGCTGCAGATTTTTTTCAGTGTGTGTTTTTCTTCCTCTCGTCACTGAAGCTCTTCGTCTGAACTGAACACACCTACTGTACTGTGGATCTCCATCACTGCTAATAATATTAATAATATTAATCATACAGATCCAGAACAGTGTGTATGGAGCGCCAGTAGTTACTGTCTGGTATATACACACACACATATGCACAGTGTAAATAAAGGGGGTGTGGCCTCTCTAGAAGTCAGTCCCAATGTAAATAAAGGAGGCGTGGCACCAGTTAGTGCTGGTATAAATTATAATGCATGCCTTATTGAAATGTCAGTCCCAGTGTAGGAGGCGTGGCCTTTCAGTGTTAGTGACATCTGTGCATCAATATATGGTTTAATAAAAGTGAAGGAGTCGTGGTATCTATTAATGCTGGTGCATCCAGGCCTGAAATATTACGCCAAACCGGAAGTGCCACACCGAGCAGTTCCTCGAATGACCACTAGGGGCTCCAGAAGTGAGTTAATCCCCATAGAGCCTCATGTTAAAATGTCCAACTGTACACCTTGTTTACACCTGGGTTCGGTTTTGCTCTTCATAGCTAGATTTCACGTTCATGTCAAGTATATATGACGCCATAAAATAATGAATAACGATGGGCGTAGCTGATTTGCGTCATTGCAAACTGCTATGCATCACTTTAGCTAACCAGCTAACTGGAATCAGTCTAGTTTAACTAACCGCAAGAAATGTAGGAGTTACAGAGGTACGGATGAGGAAGTTCAATCAAACGCAATGTCATCTAAATGAACCGTACCTACTTTAGCTTTTTAGCTAACTTAAAGCTAATCCTGCTCGCTTGTGGTAACCGAGTAAAGTAGACGCATTCTAGGAAACTGCTCTTTAGGAAGCCTGTGGGTGGCGCCACCGAGGGTTTGTCCGGTTCTTATACAGTCTTCGGTTGATCCTAATGGAAATGAGGGAGATTTGGCTTCTTTCTGTAAGTCCAAGTGAAAATAACGTGTTTATATGACGTGAGCTGTAATAATGAAGAGCTGAAAAACACTCGACATGTTGTGTGGTTATTAAATTTACTTAATCATCCAGTAACGCAAATACGCAAATAGACTGCTAATGGAAGCGGATCGAGCATTCGGGGGGACTGTGTGTGTGTGTGTGTGTGTGTGTGTGTGGAATATAAAGCAGAGCAATAAAGAGAAACATCAATCACACATTCAGCCACTTTGTCCAATCAGTGGAGAGAAAATGTCCAATTCATTAATATTTATCATTCCTGCTCTCTGTCTCTCATGATTGCACTCATCATCACTGCGTGTGTGTGTGTGTGTGTGTGTGTGAACTGTTACTTATACATGATGAAAGCACTTGTTCTCCGCTTGACGTCAGCGTGTGGTTTTGTTTTCTGACGCACTCCACACGATCGTGTCCTCTGGCCGGATTCGCCTCATGACGGACGGATTTCATTTTGACCCTCTACAAGGAGACCACATGATGATGTCATCCCGAGCCTGTGGCCGCTGCTGTTGACGCATGTGGGCGTGGCCTATCCTGCTTTAACCTATCAGAGTTACTGTATAATATATAAAAGTTTTATATTATTCTCCAGTTCTAATTCTCCAGGTATCATTTATCTATTAAATTTATAATTAAAATATATGTTGTTTCCTAAGTGAGTGAAATCCGTCAACTAGAACCCATTATTAAATACAGCTGGAGTCTCCAAGGGTTCTCAAGGAAAAAGTTGTTCGGGGATTTTATATTGTACCTTTAAAGGTTCAGCATAAAGAGGAGCTTCTACAGCAGGTTCTCTCTCTCTCTCTCTCTGTGTCTCTCTCTCTCTCTCTCTCTCTCTGTGTCTCTCTCTCTCTCTGTGTCTCTCTCTCCGTCTCTGTCTCTCTCTCTCTCTGCCTCTCCCTCCCTCTCTCTCTCTCTCTCACCCTCTCTCTCTCTGTCTCTCCCTCTGTCTCTCTCTCTCTCTGTCTCCCTCTGTGTCTCTCTCTCCCTCCCTCTCTGTCTCTCTCTCTCTCTCTCTCTCTCTCTCTGTCTCCCTCGCTGTCTCTCTCTCTGTCTCTCTCTCTCTTTCTCTTTCTGTCTCTCTCTGTTTCTGTCTCTCTCTCTATCTATTTCTGTCTCTCTGTCTCTCTCTCTCTCTCTCTCTGTGCGAATGCGCTGGGTGTGAGAGAGCGCGTGAAAGACTGTTTGGCGTCTTGCCAAGCTTTTCGTTTTTTTCCCCCCATTTCTTCATTTACTTTTCTTTAGTTTCCCTTATCTTTAATGAATGTTGTTTTTGAAAATATATTTAGTTTAAAACTTTTATCGTGAGAGAGAGTGAACGGGGCACCATGGCCTCTGAGGCCGGTGGGAGAGTTTGTCTCTCCGGAATGGCGTCAGGTGTGTTACGGACACTGGGGTACTGGCGGAGGGGGTACTGGTGGAGGGGGTATTGGTGGAGGGGGTATTGGTGGAGGAGGTACTGGTGGAGGGGGTATTGGCGGAGGGGGTACTGGTGGAGGAGGTACTGGTGGAGGGGGTATTGGTGGAGGAGGTACTGGTGGAGGAGGTACTGGTGGAGGAGGTACTGGTGGAGGGGGTATTGGCGGAGGGGGTATTGGTGGAGGGGGTACTGGTGGAGGGGGTATTGGTGGAGGGGGTACTGGTGGAGGGGGTATTGGTGGAGGGGGTATTGGTGGAGGGGGTACTGGTGGAGGGGGTACTGGCGGAGGGGGTACTGGCGGAGGGGGTACTGGTGGAGGAGGTACTGGTGGAGGAGGTACTGGTGGAGGAGGTACTGCTAGCGGTGGGAGAGCAGGTCAGGTGTGAAAACATCTACTCGGCCTCCCGGATGAACAAAGCGGTGGTGGTGTTTGTGAAAAAGACGAACCTCGTGAGTGCACTGATAAAGACTGGAATAACCGTGAGAGGATCTGCGGTCCAGGTCACCCCTCTGTCTGCCCCCACGACAGGAGTGGTGATCTCCAACATCCCCCCGTTCATACAGGATGAGGCGATCACGAGGGAGCTGGCCCGATTCGGGAGGTTCGTCAGCCCTATCAGAGCCATCCCACTCGGGTGTAAGAGCTCCAGCGTGAGACACGTCCTGTCATTCCGCAGACACGTCCTCATGGTTTTAAACAACCAGGAAAGTACGCTTAATGTGAACTTTAAGTGTAAAGCGGGGGGCAGCAGCTAAACCGTCTTCGACACCACGGAGCCGCTGAGGTGTTTTGAGTGCGGGGACGTCGGACACAAGAGGCTGAGCTGTCCACACGGAGCCGCGCAGCCGGGGAGCTCGAGGGGCGACTCGGCCGGGAAATAGCAGCGGCAGCGCGGGGACAGCCAGCCGGAGAACACCGAGGAGTCCGAGTCCGCCGTGGGCCTCTGCGACACACCCGAGCCGGCACTCACGGAGGTCAGTCTCACACACACCGCCACCACCACAGAGACACACCCGGCCCTGACCCGAACACCGACACTACTGTACACAGCGAGAGTAAACACCCCGGCGCGTGTACAGTAGCAGACCACGCCCCCAACACTGACCCCGCCCCCGATGTCAGCACCGGAGAGTCACAGGAACCCCAGACCTGCACACCGACACCGACACCCAAAGACAAAACCTCAGTAAAACCCAGGAGAAAACGAGAGGAAACGATCACAACAGAACACATAAACAAACGGAAAACCCGCAGCCAAACACTGAACATCACAACACAGGACACAGAAGCAGCAGGATGCAGCACCGCACACACACAGGAAGAACCGCAAGGAGACATAGAGGACCAAATCAACCAGTTCCTACAGCTAACGGAAAAAAACAAGTGGTCAATAAATTATTCCCAGGAGACAATAAACTGTTAAAAATCTCACATCGACAAACAAGAAAAAAAACACATAAATAAACCGGACTATAAAACATAACAGAATGAAATTGACGTTGGAGTTGTGGTTGGGGTGGGGGAGGGGCACGGGGTTCTCCTTACTTAAAAAAAAAAAAATGTACATATGTTAATATATTGTGTGCATGTGAGGGTGTATGTGTGTACAAGTAAGGACGTGTGTGTGAGTGTGTATATAGTGTATGTATGTATGTATGTGTTTGTATGTATGTGTATAGTCTTTATTTCTTCTGTCTTCTCTCTTTCTTTCCTTTTTTCTATCTTGCCTTCAATCTTTTCCTCTTTTTCCCCTCCTTCCTTAATCTTTATTATTAATAATTTATCCTTAATCTAATATATATATATATATATATATATGTATATACACATTTTGTATATAAAAGTGTATATAAAATTGCAAAAGTTCCTAAATTTGTTACAATAAAAGTGAGTTTAAAACCTCAAAACCTCTCTGTCTCTCTCTCTGTCTGTCTCTCTTTCTCTCTCCCGCTCTCTCTCTCTCGCTCTCTCTCTCTGTCTCTCTCTCTCTGTCTGTCTCTCTGTCTCTCTCTCTCTCTCTCTTTCTAGCTGATAAAATAAATGATCTTTACGGTCACTGCACTCGTCACACACTCTCACACTCTCACATAAAAAATGATAATATGATTCCCCTGATGAAGAAAACGAGGGAGAGAAAGACGAGGTGAGAGGGTCGGCTCCCTGAACTCCTCCTCCTCCTCCTCCTCCTCCTCTTCGTCTCCTTCCTGCATAGTAATGTGTAATTACGACAGCTGTAACACTCCTGTTCTCTTCTGTCATTATCTCTACTTTCAGTTCTTTCGGAGTGTCACAGAGATCTTTTTCCTTTTTCCTCTTTTTCTTTACTTATTTTTCTTTTTTTCTTATTTACACAAAATTTCTGTTTTTTCTATATTTTCTATATTTTCCTATATTGTACAGAATGTCTTTATTTGTACAGAACATTTTACTTTTATCCTAGTTTATTTTCTTATTTTTCTATTTTCTTATTATCTATAAGCTTTTATTTTCAGGTCACTGGAGGTCGTATAAACACTGCATATGGTACTGTGTGTAACTGTGTATGTGATGATTTGCACCAGTACCAGGAATGAGCTCGACTAGGAACTAGATCTGATGAAGCTGATGTAGTGTTCGACATCACGGATCTGGGATTAGAGTGAAAGTAATCCCACAGACTATAAAAACATAAAAAGGGGTGTTTTCTCAGGCCGAATCTTTGTACTATTGGGAGAACATACAACACGTCCCTGTAGCACAAACCTGAGAAAATCAACAAGCCAGAAATGAAAAAGCAAAGTTGTTATGTCTAGCAAAGGCTTCACCAAATATTAATAGCAGTGGGGTGCCAATAATTCTGACAGCGTTGTTTTGAACAAAGAACATACACGACAACACTGTATGAGACTTTCGTTCGGTCGAAAACTGCACATAAGCTGAACGTCTCTTTAAATACACAGAATGATTCCAGAAACTAATATAAAGCTTCTGATTGGTTCATTATCTTAATTAGGAGTTAATGGAGAGCACCTGGTGCCATGAGGACGTGCAGAAATGATGGATCGGAATGAAAAACAATTATGGACCGTCCACAGGTCCGGTCCCTCCTTAGAATAACTCTGAGGAATCAACAGAACCTGGTACATAATGTTGAAGAGCAGAAAAATCCAGCTGAATAATCGGAGAAACATCTGAACTGTTTAACTGCTAATGAGATTTTGGCGATTAGCTGCAGACGGGCGTGTTTAAGAACCTCGTGTCTCATGTACTGATGGATAAGATCATACAGGTTTGTATTAAAGGTTGCACAGAATAAGAAGGTGTGTGTGTGTGTGTGTGTGTGTGTGTGTGTGTGTTAGGAGTGGCTGGACGAGCGCTGCAGAGGAGTGCGTAATGCCAATGCCTACATCCTGGTCTATGACATCTGCTGCGTCGAGAGCTTCGAATATGTCAAGATGATCCGCCAGCAGATTGTAGACAGCAGGTGAAGGGTTATGTACACACACGCACACACACACACACACACACACTTTTATAATGATGTAAGAAAGGGATGGACATGGATAGAAAAGCAATGTGAGAGTAAATATCAGACAACCTGAGCTTTGATATAAGAGAGAAGGCAGGAGCAGATCGGATTAGATTAGATTAAATTGGATTGGACTCCATTAGATCTGAGTAGAGTGAACTAGACTGGATTAGATTAGATTAGATCAGATTATACCAGTGTAGATCAGATTGAATTGCATTAGATCACATCAGACAGATTCTTTTCGGAATGGATTTGACTGGATTAGATTAAATTGAATTGGATCAGATTAGATCAGAATAGATTAGATTGGATTAGATTGGATTCGTATTAAATCCGTATTAAACGTTTCTTAAGAGAATAAGCATCACGGCCTGAGAACTGCATCACTGCTGCCTTTTTTCTTTTCTGTCTCTAATCATTTTTTTCTCTTATTTATTTATACATATTTATTGTCTCTTTAATCGTCCTGTCAGTTAATCCATTTAATCATATTTTGTCTTGTTTCCCTTCTTATTTTTCATTTTTTTCTTCCTGTTTAAGCCTATTCATTTATTTGTTTAACAATTCCTGTTTGTCTTTTTCATTTTCTCTTTCTGTCTTTTCATTAATTATTATTGCATTTCATTCTTTTTAAGTTTTATTCAATACTTTTTTTCTTTTATAGATGATATTTTCCTCCTCTTTAGTCTTTCTTTCTTATTTCTTTTTTTTGTCTTTGCTTTTCTCCTTTTTTAACCTTTTCTTCATTTTACTTCATTTCTTTTTCATTCTCCTGCATGTTCTTCTCGTTTCTTTCCTGTTCACGTTTTTGAGATGTGTATAATATCCTCTGTCTCTCTCTCTCTCTCTCTGTCTCTCTCTCTGTCTCTGTCTCGCTGTCTCTCTCTGTCTCTCTCTCTGTCTCTCTCTCTCTCTCTCTCTGTCTGTCTCTGTCTCTCTCTCTCTCTCTGTCTCTCTCTGTCTCTGTCTCTCTCTCTCTCTGTCTCTGTCTCTGTCTCTGTCTCTCAGGGAGTGCAGTAACAGCAGCAGCAGCAGTAGTGATGTTCCCATCCTGGTGGTCGGCAGTAAGAGGGATCTGCAGAGGCATCGCTTCGCTCAGCGCCGCTCCATCTCCGTGCTGGTGAAGAAAACCTGGAAGTGCGGCTACGTGGAGTGTTCGGCTAAGTTCAACTGGCACGTTCTCCTGCTCTTTAAAGAGCTGCTGGGCATCGCGGTGACCCGGGGACTCCGTCACAACCACACCTCCATCCGCCTGCAGGGGGCGCTACACAGGAACCGATGCTGTGTCATGTGACCGCTCGCTCCAGATCATATGATCTGGATTATCCACTATGAGGAAAAGTTTCTATTTATTCATGCTAACATTAACGTAGCATGACCGCCTTCTACACCTTCAGAAAGAACGGAAAACAAAAAGGTTCTGAGAGAGAGAGAGAGAGAGAGAGAGAGAGAGAGACATAGAGAGAGAGAAACAGAGACAGAGAGAGAGAGGGGACGCAACAGGAAGGGAGGAAGTTTGTCCTCACCTGCTCCTCTATCACAGAGATCTTAATTTACTGCTCACTCTCTCTCTTACACACACACACACACACACACACACACAGATATCTGCATGGTCATCTTTGTTAGTATCTTTCTACTGATTCTTCCTCGATCAACATCAATCTGAACGTAGCATGGCGCTAGCTAGCTGTCTTACTCTGCTAAATATTCAGATCGTGTCATTTTACACCTTTAAAATAATTTAAGTAGAAAAATGTATTGCTGGAAAAATTCGTTACACCTCCCCTTCTGCTAAAAATGAATACATGAACCTGAACATTAGCATAATTAGCTAGCTAACTGCTAGGAAACTAGCTCGTGTTTATCACTACTGAATTTTAGTTTCAGACTTTTGACCTTGAAAATTTTGCAGGTTACAAATCCAGCCGGTTCTCTTCTGACTTCGACGTCCTTGTACTCGTCTAATAATCTGCAGATCGAATGTGATGATATATCGATGATAAGTCTAATTTTTTAAATAAACAGATATTTGTGACAAAAAATATCGAGTAATCCACATATTAACGTGATTCAATGTGAGCTGAGCTTAGCCCCGCCCCCAATTTTATATAATATAATATATACAATTGTACATTGTGAATTCACATTTGTAGCCCCGCCCCCAAATAGACTTTACGTACAAATACTGAGAAAAAATAAATACAGAAAAATTAATCGACAAATTCATCTAAGGATTTACATGTTAAAAAAAATCTACTACTTTTTCTACTAATCTGCATGTGATTGGCTCAAAGCTGTATTAGTGATGTCACAAACTTAACCACAGCCCCGCCCTCAAAAAAGCCTTGATTAGCCTTTAAATGCTGAAAAAAAAATTCATTTAGCAAAAAATTGAAAAAGAAATTCACCCCGAACACTTGAATCTTTATTTTATTATGTATGGAATAATTTAATATTTTAAATATTATGTTTTAGAATTTCCAAGATATAATATCATCTACAGCTGGTTTAGTTTTAGCTTTAATCCTGAGCAATACAGAGAAACGCCGCCGTCTCTTCTAACAGATAGCTAGCCTAGCACTCGTATCCTAGCACACTCCAGACATGCACAAAACTAGTTTTTATAACAATATGTATTGTGATTTTCGCAGACCTGCACACACTTCCTGTTTATGTCTGTGATGAAGAGTTCACAGAAACATCATCATCACTTCACACACGCCGCATGCAGCAGCGATAAAACGTCTTCCCTCAGAGTGTTAATGAGATCCAGTCGTGTGTAGCTCAACTCCTGAGGTAAACCGCTGATTAATGAGGTCTCAGTCTCACACACACACACACACACACACACACACACAGGCATAAGCCAAGGAAACCTCATGGTGTTTGCTCGGAAGTGACGCTCCTCTTCCTCTTTTATAAACGACCTTCGATCTGAAGTGGATTTCCAGCCTGGCAGCATCAGGAGATCTGCATCAGCGTGTTTCACCCTTTCGGAATATTTATGACTTCTAGAATCTTCCGAGGTCTCAGGATGAGGTTCAGGAACCACTGACGAGTGAAAATGTTGCTGTTCATGAAGTACATGTAAAAAAGCTAAATAAGAAGCCTTAACTGTCAGGGGTTGGGATGTTTCACTGACAGAAACGTCAACATGTTGGTGTGTGTGTGTGTGTGTGTGTGTGTGTGTGTGTGTGCGTGTGCGTGCGTGTGTGTGAGGCGCAAGTCAGTGCTAAGCATCGTTAGAGATGCTAACATCAGGAGCACTACACACTACACACTGAGCACTACACACTAAATACTACACACTGAGCACTACACACTACACACTGAGCACTACACACTACACACTGAGCACTACACACTACACACTGAGCACTACACACTACACACTGAGCACTACACACTACACACTGAGCACTACACACTACACACTGAGCACTACACACTGAGCACTACACACTAAATACTACACACTGAGCACTACACACTGAGCACTACACACTACACACTGAGCACTACACACTGAGCACTACACACTGAGCACTGAGCACTACACACTAAATACTACACACTGAGCACTACACACTACACACTGAGCACTACACACTACACACTGAGCACTACACACTGAGCACTACACACTAAATACTACACACTGAGCACTACACACTAAATACTACACACTGAGCACTACACACTAAATAGTACACACTGAGCACTACACACTAAATAGTACACACTGAGCACTACACACTGAACACTACACACTGAGCACTACACACTAAATAGTACACACTGAGCACTACACACTAAATAGTACACACTGAGCACTACACACTAAATACTACACACTAAATAGTACACACTGAGAACTACACACTGAACACTACACACTGAGCACTACACACTAAATAGTACACACTGAGCACTACACACTAAATACTACACACTGAGCACTACACATTAAATAGTACACACTGAGAACTACACACTGAACACTACACACTGAGCACTACACACTAAATAGTACACACTGAGCACTACACACTAAATACTACACACTGAGCACTACACACTAAATAGTACACACTGAGCACTACACACTAAATACTACACACTGAGCACTACACACTAAATAGTACACACTGAGCACTACACACTAAATACTACACACTGAGCACTACACACTAAATAGTACACACTGAGAACTACACACTGAGCACTACACACTGAGCACTACATACTAAATACTACACACTGAGCACTACACACTAAATAGTACACACTGAGAACTACACACTGAGCACTACACACTACACATTGAACAATAGACACATTGCACTACACATTGCACACTGAACACTACACACTGAGCACTACACACTACACACTGAGCACTACACACTACACACTGAGCACTACACACTACACACTGAGCACTACACACTAAATACTACACACTGAGCACTACACACTACACACTGAGCACTACACACTGAGCACTACACACTGAGCACTACACACTACACACTGAGCACTACACACTAAATACTACACACTGAGCACTACACACTACACACTGAGCACTACACACTACACACTGAGCACTACACACTAAATACTACACACTGAGCACTACACACTACACACTGAGCACTACACACTGAGCACTACACACTGAGCACTACACACTACACACTGAGCACTACACACTACACACTGAGCACTACACACTAAATACTACACACTGAGCACTACACACTACACACTGAGCACTACACACTGAGCACTACACACTGAGCACTACACACTAAATACTACACACTGAGCACTACACACTGAGCACTACACACTGAGCACTACACACTAAATACTACACACTGAGCACTACACACTAAATAGTACACACTGAGCACTACACACTAAATACTACACACTGAGCACTACACACTAAATACTACACACTGAGCACTACACACTAAATACTACACACTGAGCACTACACATTAAATAGTACACACTGAGAACTACACACTGAACACTACACACTGAGCACTACACACTAAATAGTACACACTGAGCACTACACACTGAGCACTACACACTAAATACTACACACTGAGCACTACACACTAAATAGTACACACTGAGCACTACACACTAAATACTACACACTGAGCACTACACACTAAATAGTACACACTGAGCACTACACACTAAATACTACACACTGAGCACTACACACTAAATAGTACACACTGAGAACTACACACTGAGCACTACACACTACACATTGAACAATAGACACATTGCACTACACATTGCACACTGAACACTACACACTGAGCACTACACACTACACACTGAGCACTACACACTACACACTGAGCACTACACACTACACACTGAGCACTACACACTAAATACTACACACTGAGCACTACACACTACACACTGAGCACTACACACTGAGCACTACACACTGAGCACTACACACTACACACTGAGCACTACACACTAAATACTACACACTGAGCACTACACACTACACACTGAGCACTACACACTACACACTGAGCACTACACACTAAATACTACACACTGAGCACTACACACTACACACTGAGCACTACACACTGAGCACTACACACTGAGCACTACACACTACACACTGAGCACTACACACTACACACTGAGCACTACACACTAAATACTACACACTGAGCACTACACACTACACACTGAGCACTACACACTGAGCACTACACACTGAGCACTACACACTAAATACTACACACTGAGCACTACACACTGAGCACTACACACTGAGCACTACACACTAAATACTACACACTGAGCACTACACACTAAATAGTACACACTGAGCACTACACACTAAATACTACACACTGAGCACTACACACTAAATACTACACACTGAGCACTACACACTAAATACTACACACTGAGCACTACACATTAAATAGTACACACTGAGAACTACACACTGAACACTACACACTGAGCACTACACACTAAATAGTACACACTGAGCACTACACACTGAGCACTACACACTAAATACTACACACTGAGCACTACACACTAAATAGTACACACTGAGCACTACACACTAAATACTACACACTGAGCACTACACACTAAATAGTACACACTGAGCACTACACACTAAATACTACACACTGAGCACTACACACTAAATAGTACACACTGAGAACTACACACTGAGCACTACACACTACACATTGAACAATAGACACATTGCACTACACATTGCACTACACATTGCACACTGAACACTACACACTGAGCTCTATGCACTATATACACAACATGCTATACAACACACACAACATGCTACACTACACTACTACATACTATACTACAGGATACTATACAAACTACACACAACGAAATACACACTGAACACTATACCATATGTAATAAATGGTACATATACACATCTCTGTGCTACAACTACACAACATACACTTTTTCTCTACACACTGCACTCTGTACAACATTTCAAACACAAACTTTCAGTGAATTTCACTTACATTTGCATGTATATTTTTAAGCTAATCTTAAGGTCTAACTTCATGGATGCAAACTGATAGAGGTCTGTTTCATCTTGCGCGCTCCTTCACAGTAGGCTTAGAGGATTTCTAGAGGTCTTTAGAGGTTGTAGAACTTTTACACTGGGGTTCCTCACAGAACCGAGCCTTTTCTGCTACTCTACTGTTAACTTTATCTTCCCAAACTGCTGTCTTTTCTCAGGAGACCTTATTCCTTCTGCACAGGACATAGACATTTCATTACGGTTCCCGACACGCCCTTGCTTAAAACGAACAAAAGATTTCTCAGGAAGTAGATTTTCAGAGTCATGGGTTCATTTCATACAAACAAACAACCGAGCTAATGTTAACCAGGGAGAAATATGCACAAGATCACCAATAGCTACGTAGGAAATGGTTAAGGGTTCTATGCAGAGTTCTTCAACTAAAGAAGTTCCATGCAGGTTTTCTAGTTAAAACTCCATTTCCAATTATTTAAAGACTGATTGAGGAACACTCTGAGTACCTTAAATGCAGAACGCTCGATCATGCTTCAATTGATCTGTTATAAGATTCTATGTAAAACCCTACTACGAGTTTCTCTCATAGAATGAAGTAAAGTTCTTGTTGGTACAGTACCTGGCAGACAGAAAAGTCATAGTAAAAAATGCAGAACCATTGTGGGATGTTCACATTGTCCACAAGTTCCATATAGATGCTTTAAATTTGGAACTATTAATTATATTATTATAGAACTATTATTATAAAAAAAAACTACAGATTTCTGAAGAACTTTACAGATTTCTATTGTAGGGTTAAACCCTACAATGGAGTTTTCATTTTCTAAAATAAAGTAAAGTATCTTTACATTTAGTTTAGAAACCTAAGGATTGATTGATCGGAGAATTGGAGAACCCTCAAAAGTTTAATGTAAGGAAAAAGTTACAAATCATTAATAATATACAGAACCGTACTTGCCGTACCTTACAGAGTAACGAAGGGAAGTCATGGGTAACCATGCTGAACAAAATCTGCTACATCAGGAACTGTTGAAGGTTCTTCAGCTTGACCTTAAGTGGGATCCCAGCAAATGTTCTATGTAGAATCCCAAACAGAGGGTTCCCTTTCGAGAAACCTAATGTACTTCACTTCCTCTTTAAAAAATGTTGGGGGTTAATGGTTTATCATTCTGGGACAAATTAAAGGTTCTATGTAGAGCTCTATAACAATGAGGAATTAAATGAAGGTTCCATATCAAACTCTATAATGATGAGGAACAGATTAGAGGTTCAACGTAGAGCCCTACAACTGAAGAGCCTATTCTATTAGAAGTTCTATTTAGCCCCCTGAAACAGAGAGTTACTTTTTAAAAGAAAGTTCCATGTATATGCTGTATTGTAGGCTATATGCTAATCTTATTGGTTGGTTAATTGGCTCAGCTAAGCTAGAGTAAATGTAGTGTACAAATTTTTGATAAAAATCTGATCTTATTTTAAAATCAGCGTTTCAAACGTCTGACACGTGAGAGGAAGATGACGAGGATGCGTTCAGAACCGTACTGAAACCGGAGGACTGGTCTCAGATCAGTTTACAGTCATGTGAGAGACACACGTGTTCCTCCGTACGGAGCACGTAGTGTCTGTGAAGTGGGTTGATGTCAATGTAAAAGAAAAAGGACTTTTGTGTGTTTACTGTAAATCTAAATGTCCACCAGCCATAACGTGTTCAGTGTAGCTTCAGAAACTGATTCCACCTGAGAAAAGTTGAGGAGGCGTGGTCTAAAGGGTGGAGTCATTCAGAGATGAACTAAACACACCAAATATGTGTCATGTGATTCAGTAAAGATCTGGAGTAATGGGGGCGTTTGTTTTGTCACAAACGTTTTCTTTCATTAGAATGTTTAGTGAAAATAATGTGAAAGATTTGGTTACGCTGACGTCCAACATTTTGTAAATTCCTCCTGTTTAGTGTATTTTACGAATGTCATGTTTCTAATGTGTGTGTGTAAAGGGCTACTCTTTTTTTCTAACACAAGTAGAAGGCTAGTTTTTTCATCCAGTACTAAATGTTTAACAATAAAATTTTTTTTTTTTTAAAAAGCTTCTTTGTGTTTTGTGGATAATCTCAAATGTCTTAAGATGTTTCTCCTCCAGAGTCTCAGTTCTTGTGTTATGCTGCCCCCTGTGTGCAAAGGAGCAGAATTGCAGCAACATCAAAGCATTAAAATTAGTCCTAGCTAATTTAAGTTTTATATTTTTTCATTATAATATTATTAAATAAATGAATTTAACTTCATTTCTTCCTCTTGTTTATGAAGCTGGTTATGCAGTAAAATCACCTAATCTGCACATAGTAATCTAATTATAGTAATACATGTAAACCCACTTGATAATAATCCATTATCTGATTCCTGTGGTGCACGTAATGCTGAATACTGAAATATTAATAATAATAATTATAATTATAATAATCTGATTATACTGATGCATGTAAAGCTATTTATAGCAAGCCATGGTTTACAACAAAACTACAATTGTGGTAATGTCTATAAACCTTAATAGATTAAATCATAATCTGATTACTGTGAGGTATATAAAGGTTATGGTGAGACATAATCTAATTACAAATGTACAGTATATGGAAATCTTGTTCGAGTGTAATCTGATTATAGAGGTATGTGTGTTTGTGGATTTAGAGTTGTAAGGCACAATCTGATTCTTGGGTCATGTGACCCCAGTAATCATAATCCATAAAATGATTACAACCATGCATGTAAACCTGGATGTAGTAAATACTCCGTATGTCCGTCCGTCCAGGCAATCCAGCAACCCTGAGCTACGGTTAGCTGCATTGACCTACTGTATGACTTCATGCCAGAAGACATCAGTCAAGCTACATTACTAACGGGGTCATCTGGCACCCACCCACAATTACACATCCAGAGTACTCTAGTTACAGTAATGTATACTCTGTTAACAGTAATGAGTACTCTAGTTACATTTAAAATATTGAGTACACCAGTTACAGTAATGAGTTAAGTTAAGCCTTTATTTGTCACATATACATTACATTCATTCATTCATCTTCTATACCGCTTAATCCTGTGTTCAGGGTCGCGGGGGACCTGGAGCCTATCCCAGGTGACTTCGGGCACTAGGCGGGGTACACCCTGGACAGGGTGCCAATCCATCGCAGGGCAATATACATTACAGCATAGTTCAATTCCTTCTTCGCATATCCCATATCATGGAGTCAGCCATGATACAGCACCCCTGGAGCAGATAGGATTAAGGGCCTTGTTCAAGGGCCCAACATTGGCAACCTGGTGGAGCTGGGGATCGAACCGCCGACCTTCCAATCAGTAACGCAGTGCCTTAACCCTCTGAGCTACCACTGTCCCTGAGTACCCTGGTTCCAGTAATCTGTGCTGCAGTTAAAATAATAAGTACTCCAATTACAGTAATTTGTAATCCATTTACAGGAACGATTGTTCTGGTTACAGCAATGTGTACTCCAGTTACAGTAATGACTACTCCAGTTACAGTAATGTGTACTCTGGTTACAGCAATGTGTACTCCGGGTACAGTAATGTATCTACTTCTAAGTATAGTTATGGTTTTGTTATTAGTATGGTCTTATAGTTAGAGTACAATATAGCTCGGGTCAGCGGAAGCTCAGTGGTTAGGGTGTTGGACTATGGTTTGGAAGATCCCAGGTTTAAATTCCACAACCACCAAGTTGCCCCTGTTGGGCCCTTGAGCGAGGCCCTTAACCCTCAACTGCTCAGATGTATAAAGAGCTAAAAATGTAAGTCGCTCTGGATAAGAGTGCCGTAATGTAATGAGACATATTGATGGTGGAGTGTTTCCTCAGGTCTGAACCCCTGTCTGTGTTTAGTAATGATGACGTCATTGGAGTGTTTAATGATGTCATTGGAGTGTTTCCTCAGGTCTGAACCCCTGTCTGTGTTTAGTGTAGTGTGTGTGTAGGTGTTTATTGTAGTGTGTGTGTAGGTGTTTAGTGTAGTGTGTGTGTAGGTGTTTAGTGTAGAGTGTGTGTAGGTGTTTAGTGTAGTGTGTGTGTGTGTTTAGTGTAGTGTGTGTGTAGGTGTTTAGTGTAGTGTGTGTGTAGGTGTTTAGTGTAGTGTGTGTGTAGGTGTTTAGTGTAGAGTGTGTGTAGGTGTTTAGTGTAGTGTGTGTGTGTGTTTAGTGTAGTGTGTGTGTAGGTGTTTAGTGTAGTGTGTGTGTGTGTTTAGTGTAGTGTGTGTGTGTTTAGTGTAGTGTGTGTGGAGTGTAGTGTGTGTGTAGGTGTTTAGTGTAGTGTGTGTGTAGGTGTTTAGTGTAGTGTGTGTGTAGGTCTTTAGTGTAGTGTGTGTAGGTGTTTAGTGTAGTGTGTGTGTAGTGTAGTGTGTGTGTAGGTGTTTAGTGTAGTGTGTGTGTAGGTGTTTAGTGTAGTGTGTGTGTAGGTGTTTAGTGTAGTGTGTGTAGTGTAGTGTGTGTGTAAGTGTTTAGTGTAGTGTGTGTGTAGGTGTTTAGTGTAGTGTGTGTGTAGGTGTTTAGTGTAGTGTGTGTGTAGGTGTTTAGTGTAGTGTGTGTTTAGTGTAGTGTGTGTGTAGGTGTTTAGTGTAGTGTGTGTAGGTGTTTAGTGTAGTGTGTGTGTAGGTGTTTAGTGTAGTGTGTGTGTTTAGTGTAGTGTGTGTGTAGGTGTTTAGTGTAGTGTGTGTAGGTGTTTAGTGTAGTGTGTGTGTAGGTGTTTAGTGTAGTGTGTGTGTAGGTGTTTAGTGTAGTGTGTGTGTGTAGGTGTTTAGTGTAGTGTGTGTGTAGGTGTTTAGTGTAGTGTGTGTGTAGATGTTTAATGTAGTGTGTGTGTAGGTGTTTAGTGTAGTGTGTGTGTAGGTGTTTAGTGTAGTGTGTGTGTGTGTGTGTGTTTAGTGTAGTATGTGTGTAGGTGTTTAGTGTAGTGTGTGTGTAGGTGTTTAGTGTAGTGTGTGTAGGTGTTTAGTGTAGTGTGTGTGTGTGTGTTTAGTGTAGTGTGTGTGTAGGTGTTTAGTGTAGTGTGTGTGTAGGTGTTTAGTGTAGTGTGTGTGTAGGTGTTTAGTGTAGTGTGTGTATGTTTAGTGTAGTGTGTGTGTAGGTGTTTAGTGTAGTGTTTAGTGTAGTGTGTGTGTAGGTGTTTAGTGTAGTGTGTGTGTGTAGGTGTTTAGTGTAGTTTGTGTAGGTGTTTAGTGTAGTGTGTGTGTAGGTGTTTAGTGTAGTGTGTGTGTAGGTGTTTAGTGTAGTGTGTGTGTAGGTGTTTAGTGTAGTGTGTGTAGGTGTTTAGTGTAGTGTGTGTGTAGGTGTTTAGTGTAGTGTGTGTGTAGGTGTTTAGTGTAGTGTGTGTGTAGGTGTTTAGTGTAGTGTGTGTGTGTAGGTGTTTAGTGTAGTGTGTGTGTAGGTGTTTAGTGTAGTGTGTGTGTGTAGGTGTTTAGTGTAGTGTGTGTAGGTGTTTAGTGTAGTGTGTGTGTAGGTGTTTAGTGTAGTGTGTGTGTAGGTGTTTAGTGTAGTGTGTGTGTAGGTGTTTAGTGTAGTGTGTGTGTAGGTGTTTAGTGTAGTGTGTGTGTAGGTGTTTAGTGTAGTGTGTGTAGGTGTTTAGTGTAGTGTGTGTGTAGGTGTTTAGTGTAGTGTGTGTAGGTGTTTAGTGTAGTGTGTGTAGGTGTTTAGTGTGGTGTGTGTGTAGGTGTTTAGTGTAGTGTGTGTGTAGGTGTTTAGTGTAGTGTGTGTGTAGGTGTTTAGTGTAGTGTGTGTGTAGTGTAGTGTGTGATGTGTCGTGTCGCACGAGCTTAGTGATGTTGCAGGAATTCTTACTTGCTGCGTCACGAGCATTTTTTTTTTCATATACTTTCCTATCTCTACCTGTATTCCTGCAAACCCCGCCCCCTGGAGAGTGATTGATTAGCTCGAATTAGCCCCACCTCCTGCATTATGTAGCCATAGATGGTTATCCAGGAGTAAAGCACTATTAATGAGGGGATAAATCGCAGTAAAACACAACTTTGCGGGTATAACTGTTTCTTGGATGTTGCAGTGTTGCTGTGGAGACATGACCTGACACCTCATGGGCCAATCAGAACGCAGGACATGGGGCGCTGTTGACCAATGGGGAAAGAAGAAGGCAGGAAAGGGGGAGCCAATCAGAGAGAGATGGGCGGGACTTTTTTCGGAATGTATGCGCGTTTTTAGGCTAGTCACCCCGTTTGTATAATAACTCCAGAGCCCAGTGTCTGTCTGTCTGTTTATCTCTCAGTCTGTCTCCCTCTCTCAGTCTGTCCATTCTGTAGTGAGTGTATGCAGGACAGCAGCCGCTCCCTGCCAGCGGACCCAGTAGAACAGTCTCGATTCTCGGCTCGGTCGGTGAGCAGAACCGGACCGGCCCGGCCCGGAGTGAGAATGGGTGACCCGGTGAGGAGCTCAGCGTCCGGCTCCAGCTGTAGCAGCGCCCCGGCTCCTGCCCCGGGCTCGGACACCTACAAAGGCTGGCTCTTTAAATGGACTAACTATCTGAAAGGGTACCAGAGGAGATGGTTCGTCCTTAGTAACGGACTGCTCTCTTATTACAGGTATTTCTCACACTTTTAGCACTTATTTTATTTTATTTTACACCTTCATAACAGCTGTCAGTTGTGCAGAAACGTGAGCTGTCAACACGCAGCCTTCTCCCCCCCCCCCCGCCCCCCCGGTCCCGTCTCAAATCCCTTCCTCCGTCCCTATCCGTGGACTTCACATGACGCAGCAGTCTGCGCGCTACCTAGTGCACTAGGCTCGAAAATGGCGCCGATTGACATACAGCCCGCGCGCTCTCTCGCTCTCTCTCTCTCTCTGACACACACACATACGCGAGCGCGCGCGCGCTCAGGCCCCTGGCTGCTGCCAAGGCCCCCCTTTTTCTTTTCAATATCAGCGTGACACCACAATGTATTTCTGTAATAATAATAATAATAATGATGATGAAAAAAAAGTATTGAATAAATTATTAACTTAAACATTGAACTACAAGCTCATACAGACTATCTTTACTGAACTCTCCTTGTCTTCTAATATTTATTTAAATAGTAAGCTAGCTTGGTAGCTAACAGTAAACAGCAGTGGTTTACCTCAGCACCAGCTTTCAAAATTTTCTAATGAAGTGATGACATTTATTCATTTCACACACCACTAAATAGTGAAAAAAAGCTATATTTTGTATTAAAGGTGACTTTAAAGGATTTATGAGATTTTATAAGAAACACTAAATTAGATTATCTTTTGTCTAACATTTGTTTAAATAGTGAGCTAGCTTTGTAGCTAACCGTAAACAGCAGTGGTTTACCTCAGTATCAGAATTAATTTTTTTAATGACATTTATTATTTTTTTACACACCACTAAATAGTTATGAAAAGGGTATTTTGTGCTAAAGGTGGTTTTTATGTGATTTTATAAGAAACACTGACTAGATTTGAGAATTACCTCACCATTTACTTATAATTTTTATTTTGTAATTTTGTAATTCTTTTAATGAAGTGATAAAGTCTATTATTTTCACTCACACATAAAAGTTGTAAAAATATATATATATTTTTGCTACAGGTGATTTTTATGAGATTTCATAAGAAACACTGACAGGATTAGTATGCCAGTCAGTCATGTAGTTGTCCTCATGGATAATGTCCTGGTAAGTCGAACAGGAAAACTTGTTAAAATAACAGCAAGAAGTCATGTTTTCTACATTATGTCACACAGAAAACCTGATATCATATGGGAATTTGTCTGGCGTTGAGCTTCAGAATAATTTTTTGTTAACCTTCATGCGAAAGACAATCTAAGTTATTTTTTTTTCTCCCCCCCCCCCCCCCCAAAAAAAAAAGTTTGCAAATTTTTACTCATGTAACATTTAGGAGATATTTTTTTGACTGGAAAAATTTTGGGCTCCTAACTAACTTGATGCTCACGCTAGTTGTCGCGCAGAGGTTTTCTAGTGTTTTCTTCCCAGTATTTCTTTCTTTCTTTAAGAAAAGTAGTAGATATATATTATTCCAAAAGCTAAATCAAACAACAAAACAAATGAGTGTGAAAAATCATTGTTGGAATTTACTTGTTTCGAACTAAATAAACTAGCTACAAACAATTACCTGCGGCAGAGCTTTTGATGGTAGAACGTATAGCTCTCTAGTGCATCTGTATTTCCTTACCTTGAAGCAGGACGGATCTGATTGGCCTGGAGTCTATCCCAGGAGACTTAGGGCACGAGGCGGGGTTCACACTGGACAGGGTGCCAATCCATCGCAGGGCACACACACACCTGCACACACACACCTGCACAGACTTGCACTATGGGAAATTTGGGAACGCCAATTAGTCTTTGGACTGCGGGAGGAAACCGGAGTACCCTGAGGGAACCCACCAAACATGGGGAGAACATGCAAACTCCATGCACACAGAGACGGGAATCGAACCCGGACCCTGGAGGTGCAAGGCGATGGTACTAACCACTACACCACCAGAAATCATGAATGCGCAAATGTGAATGTTTCTGAGAAAAGTTATGAGTTACAGAACTGGTTCAGTTTAACAGGCTTTTATTCTAAAACTGTCTCAAAACTGTTTTTATATAATGAATATTCAATTTATAAATACATTTTAATTTATTTGCATTAAATTATATAGCAGTTTTGAATAACTAACAATCATGAATGCATATAGGTTTTACTTTAGGTTTTGGGGGAACAAATTGCAGTTTTAAGGAGGAAACATCGAAACACAGATCGGTCTGGCGATTCGTTTGAACCGATCATTTGAATGCTTCCTTTCTTTACAGTATCATGTGCACACAGAAAATAAACACTTTGTCTCTTGAAAGTGTAAGAGGAGGTCAGGATTGGGTCTGCCCTCAGACTAGGTCATATTTTCAGCATAAATGATGACAGTGAACTTTTCCTCTGGTGTAGTGAGTGCCAGTACTTAAAGCACTAAAGCACAAAGTGGGTGCTAAAGTACGGCAGATGGGCTGCAGTGAGTAGTAACAGGACACCTACGAGTGTCCCGTGTGGTGAGTTGTTGTGATAAGCAGTCCAGTTGGGGTTGAGGGACATGTGATAAGTGGTATCTCGGTGCAGGATCGTGTGGCTCGTTAAAATTGCAGCGAGCTCTACAGGTGTCACCTGTGACCCGCCGGCTTCACCTGTTGTTCCAGGACGCGCTCTGAACTCGGCATGGACGGTCATGTTTCGTCTCGATCACGCATGCCGGAGACAGCCACAGCGCCGTGCCCCATATGATGGGCGTCGCCCAACCCAGTTCCACAATGCTCTTCTAACTGGTTCTTTTCTTCATGTAGGCATTTTTCCTCTGAGGATTATCACTCGCTCTCACTCAGAACCAGAGACGAGACCCACAAAACAAACAGGATGTTAGATCTAGTTCATCAGAATCAGGTCTGACTGTGACCAAAGGACCGGAAACCTCGTACTGATTCATAAGCTCCGCCCCCAAATCATCATAATGACATAAGTAATAAACACAGTTTATTCTAAAGGACTTGGAGGAGGTTTGGAGGTGGGGCTAATTTCTGGGCCATGAAATAAAAACAACTTGAAAAACAACCAGTGAAATGATCCCAAATCCTCGGCTCGGCGCTCCACCGTTATTGTTGGTCTTTCGGCTGCTCCCGACATGGGGTCGCCACTACAACTTGGCACAGTTTTTATGCCGGATGCCCTTCCTGACGCAACCCTCCCATTACTACACGATGTTATTTAAACAGTTTGAATGTTACAGATGGCTGAAAACAGACGGCTGCTTTAACGTGCTTCTGAAGCGCCACTTTAAAGGAGCTGATGTGATTCAACTGTTGTTTGAAGTAAATGTTGATGTTGGTAACGAGGGGCGTGGCCCGTACCTGCATCCGATCGATTTAAGATATCTGCGGCTGTGCTGAGCAAACCCACTACATGATTCTTTCCTTCTTGTTATTTGTTTTCTTTCTTTCATTCTTTCTTTCTTTTCATCATTATTTATTTTTACTATTTTCTTTTCCCACTTTTTATTGCTTTTTTTCCTTTGTTTTTGTCATTAACTTTTTCCTTTTTTTCTTTTAGTAACCCTTTTAAACTTTTAATTTTTTTCTTGTTTCTTCCTTCTTCTTTTTTGCTTTTTATGTGTTCTTTTATTCTTTCTATATCATTTTTTTGTTTGTTTAATTTAATTGTAATATTTTTTTATTTCTTAAAAAAATTTCTTATTTTTTTATCTTATTTTCTTTTTTGTTCTTTCTTTTATTTTCCCTTATTTCATTGTTTTTCCTTTTTTCCCCTTTCTTTTTTTCTCTTCTCTCTCTCTCTCACTCTCACACACACACACACACACACACTCTGACTCATGCATCCTCTCTCTGTGGAATGTTTTTTTGTTTCATTTTATTGTTTCTGTGAAAATCTCCTTTCAGTTTGTTCCAGTGGATTAACAGAGAGAGCATGAGACAGACTGTGAGTGTAAAAGAGACGAGCCATGAGACATGGCGAGACAGGCCATGAGAAAAAAAAGAGATGGAGATACCGTGAGACTTTTTCTGAGTTCTGTAGCAGTGACTCTAGCGCCACGTAACCACAACAAGGAAATATTTTTAATAGTTTTAAAGGCTAACAGAGTATTTTGAATATTTATAATTATATATTATTGTTTATTCAGTATAATTTGTTTACATGTTATTATCTCATACCTTTAAAAGGGCAATGTCCCTGTTCCCGTCCAGAACTTTAATATCGCCTCTATGTTGACTCAGCCTGTGCTCTACCTTGTTATTTCCTGGTTGCCTAGCAACAACAGCGTTCTCCTGATGTTGTGAATCGTTTGCTTGTTTTGCGAGTTCTTCACGAAAGCGCAATCACGTTCCTGATGTTGTGTCTCCAGGACGCAGGCGGAGATGGCTCACACCTGTCGCGGCACCATCAACCTGGCCACGGCTCACATCGACACGGATGACACGTGTAACATGATGCTGAGCAGCGGGGGGCGCACTTACCACCTGAAGGCCGCTACCGAGGTGGAGAGGCAGAAGTGGGTGACGGCGCTGGAGCTGGCCAAAGCCAGAGCCATCCGCGTGATGAACGATCAGTCGGGTAAGATCATCCCGGGGGTCGGATCGGGGGGGGCTGCTGAGCGTGGCTCCGCCTACAGTAAAATCCTCATTGGGGTTTTGCCTACAAGGGTTACACCCACAGGGGGCGGGGCCTGCTAAATATACAGCTATGTCTCAGCTACACAAGGGGAGGGGCTTTGGAAACATGTTTCTTGCAT
>CM060122.1:34051929-34061929 GCA_030522415.1 Channallabes apus
TGAAGATCCATGCGATGATATGACCTTACCAAGAGACTGGGTATAGAGAGAGAACGGAAGAGGGCCAAGTACTGAGCCCTGTGGGACACCAGTAGAAAGTCTGTGTGGGGCAGATGTGGATCCTCTCTATGTCACCTCATATGACCTACCTTCTAGATAAGAAGCAAACCACTGCCATGCTGTTCCACAGATTCCATGGCTTGTAAGAATGGATAATAGAACTGTGTCAAATGCAGCTGACAGGTCCAGGAGAATGAGGACAGATGATTTAACAGTTTAATTGTAGTCTAGCAGCATGGAACTTCTCAGTGACTGACAGAAGGGCAGTCTTTGTGGAATGTGCCACTTTGAATCTAGATTGGTTGGTATCATTAAGGTTGTTCTGTGAGAGATAAAGAGACATTTGGTTATTAACAGTTCTTTCAAGAATTTTGGAAATAAAAGAGAGAAGTGATGGTGATGTGATAGTTGCTAACTTTTGGTGGATCCAGGCAGGGTTTCTTGAGGATGGGAATAACCCTTGCCTTCTTAAAAGCAGCAGGAACATGACCAGATGATATGGAATGGTTGATGGTTGTGGTGAAGGGAAGGAGGTTTCGTGAGTTGGGGCGGTGGTGGCTCAGCGTGTTAAGGCTCTGATCGGAAGGTCGGTGGTTTGAGCCCCAGCTCCACCAGGTTGCCACTGTAAGGCCCTTGAACAAGACCCTTAACCCTGTCTGCTCTAGGGGTGCTCTGACCCCAGCCTCCTATCAGAAAAAAAGTTGGGATATTCGTAGAATAAAGAATTTCACTGTGCAGTTATGTATTTTTGAAAAGCCTGAGGCCTGAACTTAACTGCTTAGAAGAACAGGAACAGGAATGCCAGCACAGAAGGTGCTGCTTTATTAAAAATCTCTACCAGGGTTCATCTCTTTCATCCACACGTTCAGCAAAGAGAATTAAACACTTCCACCTTAACCGCATTGCTCCCAAAGCCCTCTACAAGCCCCCATACATAAACATCCTAATAATTCGAAATTCAGTGTTTGTGGAGCTGTGCTCTCCCAGAAGTTTGTTGAGATCTTCACCTGATGACTTTTTCAGGGATAGGGGCAGCTCATTGTTCAACTGCTCAAATTAGTAATGAGATAAATGAAAATTGCTCTGGATAAATGGGGTCTGCAGCAGAGTGTTGGCATGACATGGGGAATCAGGAGTTGCTAGTAGTCAAATTGGCATCATAAAATCTCAGAGTATATCAAGAGAATGAATTACTCTCATGCTTGGGAATGTCTTTTTCACCCCGTCTTAACGTTCATCCTCACATTTTGGCCAGGTTCAAGGAATGACAATGCATGCTTACCCAATTTTACCCCACTGAAACCAAACAATCCACAGAGGAACATGTCATAATGTTAATTTGATTGGAATTGATTGCAGTCGCTTGACAGGACTGGAATTTCCTACCTGAGCCTCCAATAACGAACTGGACTCCATATTAGCTTAAAGATATCAACTGTTATATTGAACTTCCAGCCTCCTAATACACAATATGACTGCAAATCAATCCCTACTATCCGTTATCTCCCAAATGAGGAAGGGTTCCCTGTTGCTCATCAGGGACTGTCTAATCATTTTGATTCATACACATTAACATTTCATTCAAACTTCCATCATTTGGTGAAGACCCCACCAATGGTGAAGATGGACCGAGGGATTCAGAAAGATAGCCCACAGTCATCAGTTCTTTTTTACCGGGTTCTTCTTACCAGTTTGGGGATGTTCATGACAGAGCGCCCTGATATCTCATCCCACACAACCTTCCCCACTGAGGTGTAACCTCCAGGAGTGCTGACTCCCCTAGGTTGTGTTTCTAGACAAGTTGGGTAGCTGGCATAGAATTGCTGAGAAAGTTGTAAGCCCCACCTTTTCATGTCTCAAGCCAGTGAAGCCAGGTAGTCCTTGGTAGAAACACCATCAAACCTTTAAAGTGCTTTACTGTAACATTGTCAACCTAGGTTTTTTTCAAAGTTCCACGAGGTTGAGGCTCCTGAAGGTTGGTACTCCAACCAAATCTTTAAAAGTTCTGGAAGTGAAGGAAAAAGAAAGATGAATTTTGCCTGCAAGTGTATGACTGACTCATTGTGTGTGTGTGTGTGTGCGTGCCCATGCACTGACACGCAGCAGTAATTGCGAGGAAGCTGCTCTGTGTGATGTGCTGTGACTGGCTGTGATTGCAGGAACTCGGCGTCAGTGTCTCGCAGACAGGAAATAGACTTTGATTTTAGCTTTTTGATCCAACTGCTGAGATGCATTGCCATATTTATGGCAGAGAATATTATCATGAGCAGGGATGTATACCTAATGACCTTATCTTTTATTGTACTTGTGTTTAGATTTTAGTATTAATAATAACTTTTTAGATTTTAGTATTGATAATGATTACGGTAATAAGGAAACTGTGATCGTAATGAAGAGTAATTACTTAATCAGTTATGTTAAGTTGGTTTCTCCACATTAATTGCTTGCTCCAGATTAAGAGTCTTGATAGTTTCTGGTTGTCTGAACTATCACAATTTGTCACAATTTACCTGTAGAGTATTTACAGCATCTTATAAGGTGCTATGAGTTATCAAGGTTTTTGGTGTAGCTCATGGACTTTATGGAAGAAACCCATTTTCATGTCACCTCTCTCAGCACAGTTAGCAAAAAAATAACCAGCCTATAGTAGAACCTCAACTCATTTCGTCTCTCCTAATTAAGTGCATTACTGTTGAAATGCAGCCACCCAGATTAGTTAGCTAGTTCTGTTGGAGATTGGTTGGGTATCAGCGCTTCATCTGGTACAATCAGTTTATAAACATGATCGTGAGAGTGCATGTGATGTCCGTGGACGAACCATGATAATTCTTGACTAATCGTGAACTTTAATCAGGATGGTTTGAAGTTATGTAATTAGTAACTAGTAAAAGAGTGCAGTAACAAGAGATCACTAAAGTAGAGAGAGAAAGGCTGCAGTAACAAGAGATCGATCGAAGTAACAAGAGATTGACTAAGGAAACGAGATCAGTGACGGTAACAAGAGATCGCTGCAGTAACGAGAGATCAGCTAATGGAACAAGATCGCTACAGTAACGAAAGATCTGCTACATTATAGAGAGATTAGTAGCAGTAATGAAAGATCAGGTACAGTAACGAGACTGTTGGCTGTAGTAACAAGAGATCAGCTACCATAACAAGCGATCGGTGACGGTAACGAGTGTAAGATTGATTGAGAGATCAGTTAAATAAAAAAATCACAAAAAATATTTATACTCCCTCTCTCTGACCCCAGCCTGAAAAGCTGGGAATAAAGAATTTCACTGTGCAATAATGTACATGGGTTCACCCTCTGACTGCACAACGTCGAATTAAAGGAAGTTTTTTGTGGTTTATGAAGAAATGCGAACATTTCCGCGCAAGTTTTATTTTTTAAGCATTTTATTTTTGCCTTTTTTTTCCGCATTTCCCTCTGTATAGCATGTAGGATCATGGGATATATCCAGTCCTCCGAAGCGTAAACTGGACGCGGAGAAAAACCAACTAGACGCGGTTTCCTTGTGTTCGTTGGGGTTTGAACGCCAAGAAAAAGCTGCATGCAACGTTTTTTAACGCCGTATAAACGCGCAGCCGGACAAACACACGTCACCAAAGCCCGTGTGAACACCGTCATTAACTCCTATGTGTAGAAAACCCTCTGCACTTCATCCGCGCTCACCGGACGCTACGACCGGCAGAAAAACGGTATGCAGCATTTTTTGTGGTCTGATGGTGTACCTGGTGCCGAAGAGCGTAAAACGGAAGTGTTTGGATATATGCAAAGAAAATGTGGAGCGAAACTCTGAGGAAGGTTTGAAAGTTTCTTAAAGAGAATCATTACTGGTGACGAGACACGGATTCATCACTACGAGTCGGAGAGTAAACGGCAGAGTCTGGAACTCAATCACCGAAGTTCAAAAGTCAACCATCAGCTGGAAAAAGGCACTGAGTTGTTGATCAGAAGGTCTCCGGTTCGAGCCCCAGCAGGTTGCCATTGTTGGGCCCTTGAGCAAGTCCCTAAACTCTCTCTGCTCCAGGGCGTGCTGTATCTGCGGTCTGACCCCAGGATATCCCAAGAAAGAACTTCACTGTGCAGTAATGTATATGTGACAAATGAAGACTTAACTTAAAGCGTCCTCCCTATAGTCCTGATCTCACTCCATCAGACTTTCACTTGTTCGGTCCCCTGAAAGCAGAACTACAAGGACGAATATTCACTTCTGAGGAAGAACTGAAAACAGCAGCGCATTCGTGGCTCGCAGCTCAGACGAGAACATTTTTAACGAGGGAACACGAAAGCTTGTTATGTGTATTGAAAAAGATTACACCGAAAAATGATGCGTCTGTCTGTAATTAAAATAAATTCTACAACCAGGATGCTGTAGATCTGTGTGTGTGTATATACAGAGAGAGAAAGAAGTGGAATGTAAGTAAGAGAGGCAGCAGTGTCAACCTTCAGTGCACACACACACACACACACACACACTGCGGCAGTGCAGTATCGACAGACTGCGAGCACAGTAAAGATGATGAGGTGTGTGTGTGTGTATAGAAAAGCTGGGAAGCCGTCTATCTCTCTTTATTTCTAATCTTTCCCTTTATCATTATTCTTATGTACTGTACAACTAGTGAGGGTGTGTGTTCATCCCTGCAGTGTGTGTGTGTGTGTGTGTGTGTGTGTGTGTGTGTGTGTGTGTGTGTAGGGATGCTGAATAAGGAGAATAACCGGAGAATCACTGGTGCTCTCACACACCCCCCCTTCTCCCTCGCGTACTTCCTGTACTGTGTGTGTGTGTGTGTGGTGAGGCAAGGAAGAGGACGAGGACGTGTGATGAGCAGAGCATGCTGGGAACCGGGCATGGTGCGCACCGCATGCGGCTCGGGCTGCCTGCGTCGCCTCGGCAACACACAGCCCACGCCCCACGGTGGACGGGGACGGGGGGACGGCGCTTCTTCTGCGTCCTCACACACGCCTACTCCGGTCCGCTCGTCCTCCTTCTGCCGCTTCCTCAATTTCGCCTGCCTCCGAGGTAGACCGCGTTTAGCCCCTCTCCCTCTCTCGGGATCTTTTGTATTCTGGTATCTTTCTTCACTCTAGTAGTTGTATGTATGTGTGTGTGTGTGTGTGTGTGTGTGTTTTAACTAGTGACACTTTGCTCTCAGTTCTGGGGCAGGACAGCATCATCTGCTCCTCAGGGTCCTAAAGCCCTACATGTGCTTTTATTTTTAACGTTCGTAGCTCAAAGTGTCTCGAGAGCCGTGATTTGATTTCGTATTTCCTTTTCAAGCAGGAAGTGTCGAATCGCTCGACTCCTACCTGGCGATCTTCCAGCAGCGTCTGCGATACGCCATGCCTTCTTCTGAATAAAAAAAAAAAAAAAAAGATTTAGCAAGCTAGCTAAACGCGTTTGGAGTTACGATGTATGTGTTTAAGGAGAGTTCGAGGATCAGCGTTGCCGACGGTGACGGAGAGCTTCAGGGTCGTCACTCACTGGAAGACGTCGGACTCGATAAAATGATGTCGTTGATTCGGGCACAAAGACCAGATTAGTCCTGGTCTAAAAAAAAATGTGTGGAAAAAGTCACATGACCACATACACAAATAAATGGGCGGAGTTTGTGAAGATGACCCTGATGAACCATGCCTACTGACGTCACTAACGAGCTGCTCCTGTAGAACCAGACACACCCCCTATGGGCGGGGCTTAAACATTCTAGACCACACTTAATTGACTGATGGACAAACATTATTAAAATCTTTCCTGGAAGTGATGAAGAACACTTTCTCTTTGTTGTTTTTTCAGCTGTATAACGGCGGTTGGATTTAGCGATAGACAGACGAATGATATCATGACACTTAATTTAATCTCTTTATTACATGCAGTCTGGCGGATGGATGTGCCCGGGCAGCAGCGCGCGGCCGTTAGAGTGTAGCGGAAGCGTAAATATAGCATGTGATCGATACTCTGCGTTAGCTGGAAGGGGTACGTGTTTCACACGGCGTCCTGCGCAGACGTATCGACTGGAGGCGGCGTTTAAAAGCTCACAGACGCCCCAAAGCTTCAGAGTGAAGTCCAGGAGTCAGTGCTAAAAGCTAAGTGCTTCTCAGCGCTGTAGCGGACACGCTAGCTCAGAGTGCCGGCGTTACAGCGTCGGATTAAACGACACTTCAGGAATATCGGTATGTAGGGCGAGAACGCAAGAATCACAGACTTTATCATTTATTACAGGCAGTGTGTGATGTGAGGACGGCGCATTGTGTGTGTGTGTGTGTGTGTGTGTGTGTGTGTCTCCTCACTTCTGTTTGTCTATCTATCTTTAACTTTGTGTCTGTCTGTCTGTCTGTCTGTATTTATATATCTGTTTAATTATTATTCCATTTATATATCTATATATAAATCTCTGTCTGTCTGTCTGTGTCTTTATCTGTCTGTTTGTCTGTCTGTCTATTTGTCTCTATCAGTTTGTCTGACTGTCTCTCTCTGTCTCTCTCAACCCGAGCGGTGTTAAGTCCGTCTCTGCTGTCTCACAGTTTGATGTAAACATTAGTACGTCACACTGGGGCAGATTTTTTTTTCCAGGCCGATATTAAATATATAAATACACAAAGTTTCTCGTTAATTATTAACTAAATATTGTTTAGTAATTCACTAATAATTAAAACACTGTTCCTTTAAAGTGAAAATGTTCGCGGTGTTAGAGTGTGTTCCTGAGAGTCGTGTCTGATCTGGAGCAGTGAGAGTGTTGAGGATAAAAGGCTGAATGAAGGTAACGTATGTGTGTGTGTGTGTGTGTGTGTGTGTGTGTGTGTGTGTGTGATCGATGTCATCATGTCAGCGAGTGATGTTCATACAGTAATATATCACTGATGTTCCAGACTCCGCCCTCGCGTCACTCACAGCTCATCACACTCGGCTTTTACTTTCACTTTTGAATCTCAAACCTGAAATCTTTTAAAAACATGAAAACTCAGTTTCCTTCTTCAGTCTGCATTTTCTATACCAGATTCTTTTTAACCCTTGTGTTTAAAGCCGGTGTTCTGGAGGCTCGAGATCTTCTAGAACACGTGAAGTAGAACTCCTCATTTACATCCCACGCCGGGGGGTTATTAGTTCACATTACATTCTGATTTATACTCTGACTTTAGGAAACACTGCTCTAGGTCATCTGTTAGGTCACACAGGTAACAAGTGAGGTTACACACTGAATGTGGAGATCAGAAACTACACACACGCGGACACGCACACGTTATTTCTGGAGTTAACTCTTCAAATTCTAATTTTATTTGTTACATACACAGTAATACACCGTACGATATGCAGTGAACTGTTTATACGACCTCCAGTGACCTGAAAAAATAAAAGTCACTCTGTTGGAGTCTTAGTGTTTAGAGTGTATCAAAAGTAAACATCTTTTTTTTTCATCAGTTTTCACTCTGTGTTTGTGTGTGTGTGTGTGTGTGTGTGTGTGTGTGTGTGTGTGTGTGTGTGCGCATTGTTAATGAAAGGCAGGAAATTAGACGCCTTTGTGTGATTAACCTGAGTGACCTTTTGTGATGGAACACGATCAGTGTGTAATGTGTTTTAATAGTCTTTCATACAAGCAAATCTCTCTCACACACACACACACACACACACACACACACACACACACACACACACACACCGTTGTCCTCCCACTCCCAGAAAAAAAAGTAAGTGTGTGTGTGTAAGGTTGTAGTGAAGGACACACAGCTGTACGACAAGCAAAAAACGAAGATACTTCAAAGTCATTAATATTAATAACGTAATTAAACAGGACGTTAATGTTAAATGAAGCGGTAAGTTTTCACACACTGCAGTTACACAGTAGTGTTGGATTAAAAACTAATTAGAATTTTATTTGTCACAATAAAGTCATTTCAGTTATTCACTAATAGTTCAACAAAGTATTTTTTTTAAGATTATTAATATATATATATATATATATATATATTTTTTTTTTTTGATACATTTTATTCTGTAATTATATTTCAAATGAACATAAAATATTTGTGATACACAGTATGATGAAGTAAAATGATTAAACAACTCCTGATGAGTTTTCAATAAGAATATAAAGTATGAAATAAGAGAATTGTTTCATAAATTAGAAATATAAAAAAATATAAAAAAAAACGTAAGCTGTATAAAGAATTAAAAATGTTCAAATAATAAAAAAGGAAATAATCAAATAAAAATAGGAATAAAAAAATATATAAAAATATAATAAAGTAAATATTATTATATAATATATAAATAATATAATAAATTAATGTTAACATTGTCATATTGTAACAGATGTCATAAATAATAATAATATCCCTATTTATTATTAATGCATGTTTAAAGTTTTATAAAATTTTTTATTTATTATTAAAGAATTATTGTTTATTATTATTTGTTAATTATTGTGTTATTAATATTGATCTATTTTTTTCTATTATTTAATTATTTAATTATGTATATAGTAAAACATCATAATTTTATTACCTAATAATAATAATACAAATAATACATAATACAAATTGTAAAACCTAATCTGTATTATTTTGTGATTAATGCTGATTAATGATTAGTGTGTAGATCACGTGTAGTAGACGTACGTTTAAGAGTCGTGATATTTTTATCACGTGCCCCCCCCCCCCCCCCCACTCACCTGCCTTCTAGATGTTGTTTATCTGCAAAGTTTTTCATTATTTTATATCTTTACCAACATACAGAAAATTACATCTGACATTAAAGTGATAAAAGTAAATAAACCTGAGACTCACTGAGCTACAGAGGTGATGTGAGGACTTTCTGAGGTCTGAACATATGGACTACGGAAATGAAGTGCTAACAATGAAACTATTTTTTTTTCTTCTTAATGTAAGAAGCATCAGACCATCGTGATCTCCATCCTGAGGAACCGGGTAAAAAACCTTACACTAACGATAACACTAACATTTATAAAGTATCAGAACGAGTTTGTTGCTATAAACATGCTGTTGTAGAAATCAGAGCCGAGGGTTCTGCAGCGCCGCGGGTTGGAGCTCGAGCTCCCTCGTGACCAGCGACGCCTGGAGATCAGGTGTGGTTCTCCTGACTGTCCTCAGTGGGGCCCGGTTCTGCAGGTTCTCCTACAGCTCGTCACTCACATCCAGTCAGTACTCACACTGTGTCCTACAGAACCAGAACCCCGAGCTCAGAGACAGAGAGAGAGAGAGAGAGACAGAGAGAGAGAGAGAGAGACGCGTTAGACTTGCACTGTACAGGAGTGTTTATTACTGAAGGACACGCGGTACCTCAGGAGTCTCCCACAACCTCATCCGAAATACGGGCAGAAAGAAAAAGGAGAAAGAAAAGGAGAAAGAAAAGGAGACCTGCATGAGCAGTTGAGCTGAGTTTGAGTTAATTAGTTTTATTATTATTTTTTTATTTTATTCAAATTATGTTGGAAATATTCTGAGAATCTTAAACGACGAGTCTCACTGATCTGGACGTGGGTTTGTCCTGACACCTACGGAAAGGCCAGTGTAAAAAAATAAATAAATAAAGAGCAAGAAACTAAATGTAAAAACAAAATGAGTACAAAACTAATTGTAAAAAGAAAACAATCATAAAATTTGGGAAAATGTGAAAAACAAAATGAGGAAAAGACAAAACAAAGAAAGTATAAAACAAAAAGGTAAAAAACTAAATGTAAACATGTAACAAGTAAAAAAAAACATGAAAACAAAACATTTAAAACAAAATGTAAAAATATAACTAGTAAAAAACAAAATGAGGAAGAAAAACCAAATAAATAACAAAACAAAACAAGTAAAAAAAAAAAACAGAGTAAAAAAGTAAAAAGCAAAATGTAAAAATTAAGAAAGGATAAAACAAATGTAAAACATAAAATGAGTTAAAAAACATTGAAAATAAATTTGCAAAATGTACAA
>CM060122.1:34071929-34156929 GCA_030522415.1 Channallabes apus
GTCCAGCATCGTCCTGCTCACAGTCGAGTCCCCCTGAGGACTTTATACAAGACATTACGTTTCTCAATGTGGAATCTACATTATATGTTTACATTATTTTTGTCCCACTGTTCCCTAAAACGCAGGGACTCGGGTGTCAGTGTGGACAGGAAGTGCGAGGACTCAGCCGGAGACACTGCAGAGACTTTCAGGCTTTTAGAAAATGAGGAAAGATGGACAAGGGGGAGATTATGTGGTGTTAAAAATAAAAGCTTATAAATATGAATAAAAAAGAAATACAATAGAAAATACAATTTAACTATGATGAAAATAAAAATAAAACTGGTTACTTTAACAGCTCAAAGAAAAAAATACGTAGTCCATAAAATTATATAATAACAATAATAATAATAATAATAATAATAATAATAACAATAATAATAATAATAAGTACAATAATCCTGATTAAAGTCATCATTGTCAGATTCAAGTCAAGTCGGATTTATTTATAAAACAAATTTAACACGAGACAGTCGACTAAAGTTCCGTACGATCATAAACATACTATTAGAAAATAAACTGAAATAAAATCCAGTTCCAAATAAATCAATAAACAACAATAAAAAAAGCCTCATTGTATAAAGTAAGCAGATAAAACATTAAACAATAATTAAATAATAAATCAAAATAAACTCAGTAATTATCATTTCAAACGGCGGAAATTAATATGTTACAATTATTATTACATTATTATTATTATTACATTATTATTATTATTACATTATTATTATTATTATTATTATTATTGGTTACAGGTAATTATTACAATATAAATCTGTAAAAGTGAAACTCGTCTGTTGTCTCTCAGCCTGACTGTAACGTCCGATATTAAACTCGTTCTGAAGTGACGCGATGAGACGCGGATTAATGACTGGTCAGGTGTCTCACACACACACACGCACACACACACACACGCGCGTACACACACACACACACACACACACTTTTAGACGTTCAGTAATTTCCCCTATATTTTGTCACACGTCATACACCGTGTGTGTGTGTGTGTGTGTGTGTGTGTGTGTGTGTGTGTGTGTGTGTGTGTGTGTGTGTGAGGTCGGTTTCAGCGTCTCAGCAGGAAAATGTGGAAGCGACTCCTGAGTCTGAGGTGGATTTTTGTCTTGACAGCAGCTTTCACACACACACACACACACACACACACACACACACACACACACACACACACACACACACACACACACACACACACACACTTATATATGGCTCTGTACATCAGCTCAGTTCATACACACAGAGGTCCGGGTGAGTGTGTGTGTCACATTTGTTTCTGTCTCGCTCTGTGCATGTAATCTTCAGTACACTGTGTGTGTGTGTGTGTGTGTGTGTGTGTGTGTGTGTGTGTGTGTGTGATCAGGAAGTGATGTAGGTGACTTTACTCAGGAGTCCACAAGCGAGACTCAGTTTATCGGTTACAAGAAGAAAGAAGGACAGAAAGATTATTTAAAGGAGAAAAATATTTATGTGCGAAAAGAAAATAGGAAAAAAAGTAGGAATTGATAGAAAGAAGGAATGAAACAAAGAAATTTTAAAAGAAATAACCAAGGAAAAAGGAAGGTCAGTGAGAAATAGAAATTAAATTGTAGTAAAGAATAAAACATGGAAAAAAAGAAAGAAACACTGAAAAAAGATGAGAAAACTGAAGGAAGACATTAAAAAGAAAGTCTAAGAAAAATGTTGAGCAAAAGAGAGAAAAGAAAGAAAGTAAACAAGAGAAAGGGAAAAGGCAAAAGAAATTAGAAAGAGAGAAAAAGAAACAGTTAAGGCGTTAAGAATAAAGTAAAAAGTAAATGTACGGAAAAAAAAGAAAGAAATGTATTTTTCCCTGTAAACTCTAGTAACCTCTGCTGTAGACTGGCTCTGTGTGTGTGTGTGTGTGTGTGTGTGTGTGTGTGTGTGTACAGTATGAATGACTCACCGCAGCGTTCAGCAGTTCAGAGATGGTGTTTTTGTCAGAGACACAGAGACAGTAACACTCAGGACCTTCATCACTTCAGACTCATAAACCTGTCATAAAGCATCAGCCACACTCGTACTGTAGGGTCATAACGTCTTGTAAAGCAGTGTAAAGACTTGTAAAGGATCGGCTTCATAAAGTGTCTTAATAACTTCAAGTCTTATAATGTTGTAGAGTTATGAAGCTCTGTAAAGTGTCATAAAATATATAAAAACATATCCCTGATTACTGAGAAGTGTTATAAAGTGTGAAACCCGTCAGCATTATAGCTCATAAAGCATCGAAAATGTCATGAAGTGTTCAAAAGTGTCAGTGTCGTTAAATGAGTGTTAAAGGGTCAGTAAATGTTAAAAAGCATCAGAAGTTGTCATGATGTTCTAGAGTGTCAAAAACTGTATAAAAATAAATGTCAGAAAAGTGTTAGATGTCATAAGTTGTCATAAAGTATAATAGTGTTGTAGAGTGTCATAGACGTCATGAAATGTCCACGTCATCGTATCGTAAAGCATCGTAAAGTGCCAGAAACTGTCAGTGTCGTCAAACGTCATAAACTGGCGAAGTCTAATAAAATGTCCAAATGTGTCATGAGGTGTCAGAAAGTGTAAAGTGTTGTAAAGTGTCGAAGCGGCATTAAGTGTTAGAAAGTGCCTCAAATGTCTCAACGCATTTTAAAGTGTCATAAAGTGTCATGAGATGTTGAGTGTCAGTCTGGGTGTAAAGCATTGTGGGTGAGAAAGTGTCAGTGTGATAAAAAGTGTCGAAGGATCAGTAGAAACTGTCGGAAAAGTGTCATAAAGCTTCAAAGTGTCGTAATATTGTGGAACGTCACAAACTGGCAAACGTGTCGACCTTAAAGTGACGTGAAAGTGTTGTAAAGTTATATTTATGGTGAGTGTCGTAAAGTGATGTAGAGTGTTATAGAATGACGTAATGTCATAAGGTGATGCAAAATGTCTTAAAGTGTCCTAGAGTGCCACAAAGTGTGTTAAAATATGTGATTTAGAGCATTGTAAAGTGACGTAACGTGTCCTGGAGTGTATTACAGTGTAATAAAGTGAATAAAGTGTCAGAGTGTTTTAAGGTAATGTAAAGTGTCGTAAACTGCTGGCGTTGTGATGTCGTATAGTGTTATAGAATGTCATAAAGTGTTGTAAAGTGATTTATAGTGTTGTAAGATGTTTCCAAATGTCGTAATGTGATCCTAGCGTGTCGTAAGGTGATGTGGACTGTTGCAAAATGATAGGGAGTGATTTTCTGGTGTGGTAGAGTGTCCTATAGTGTCTTAAAGTGTCCTGGAGTGTCGAAGAGTTATGTACTTTTGTAAAGTGATGCAAAGTGTTATAGAGTGTCTTAGAGTGTCTTTAGGTGTCGCAAAGTGATGTAGTGTCATAGAATGTCTCACAGTGTCCCACAGTGTCTTAAAGTGTCTTAAAGTGATGTAGTTGTGTCGTAAAGTGTCGTAGAGTGTCGTAAAGTGTTGTTGAGTGTCACAAAGTGTCTTAAAGTGATGTAGTAGTGTCTTAAAGTGATGTAGTAGTGTCATAAAGTGTCGTAGAGTGTCCCACAGTGTCCTGCAGTGTCTTAAAGTGTCTTAAAGTGATGTAGTAGAGTGTCGTAGAGTGTCCCACAGTGTCCTGCAGTGTCTTAAAGTGTCTTAAAGTGATGTAGTAGAGTGTCGTAAAGTGTTGTAGAGTGTCATAAAGTGTCTTAAAGTGATGTAGTAGAGTGTCGTAAAGTGTTGTAGAGTGTCGTAAAGTGTCGTTGAGTGTCCCACAGTGTCTTAAAGTGTCTTAAAGTGATGTAGTAGAGTGTCGTAAAGTGTCGTAGAGTGTCCCACAGTGTCCTGCAGTGTCATAAAGTGTCTTAAAGTGATGTAGTAGAGTGTCGTAAAGTGTTGTAGAGTGTCGTAAAGTGTTTTAAAGTGTCGTAAAGTGTTGTTGAGTGTCATAAAGTGTCTTAAAGTGATGTAGTAGAGTGTCGTAAAGTGTTGTAGAGTGTCGTAAAGTGTTTTAAAGTGTCGTAAAGTGTTGTTGAGTGTCATAAAGTGTCTTAAAGTGATGTAGTAGAGTGTCGTAAAGTGTTGTAGAGTGTCGTAAAGTGTCCTGCAGTGTCTTAAAGTGTCTTAAAGTGATGTAGTAGAGTGTCGTAAAGTGTTGTAGAGTGTCGTAAAGTGTTGTTGAGTGTCCCACAGTGTCTTAAAGTGATGTAGTAGTGTCGTAAAGTGTCGTAGAGTGATATAGTAGAGTGTCGTAGAGTGATATAGTAGAGTGTTGTAAAGTGTCGTTGAGTGTCCCACAGTGTCCCACAGTGTCTTAAAGTGATGTAGTAGAGTGTCGTAAAGTGTCGTAAAGTGTCGTAGAGTGTCATAAAGTGTCTTAAAGTGATGTAGTAGAGTGTCGTAAAGTGTCTTAAAGTGATGTAGTAACGTGTCGTAAAGTGTTGTAAAGTGTCGTAAAGTGTCGTAGAGTGTCATAAAGTGTCTTAAAGTGATGTAGTAGAGTGTCGTAAAGTGTTGTAAAGTGTCGTAAAGTGTCGTAGAGTGTCATAAAGTGTCTTATATGTGATGTAGTAGGGTGTCGTAAAGTGTCTTAAAGTGATGTAGTAGGGTGTCGTAAAGTGTCTTAAAGTGATGTAGTAGAGTGTCGTAAAGTGTCTTAAAGTGATGTAGTAACGTGTCGTAAAGTGTTGTAAAGTGTCGTAAAGTGTCGTAGAGTGTCATAAAGTGTCTTAAAGTGATGTAGTAGAGTGTCGTAAAGTGTTGTAAAGTGTCGTAAAGTGTCGTAGAGTGTCATAAAGTGTCTTATATGTGATGTAGTAGGGTGTCGTAAAGTGTCTTAAAGTGATGTAGTAGAGTGTCGTAAAGTGTCGTTGAGTGTCCCACAGTGTCTTAAAGTGTCTTAAAGTGATGTAGTAGAGTGTCGTAGAGTGTCCCTCAGTGTCCTGCAGTGTCTTAAAGTGTCTTAAAGTGATGTAGTAGTGTGTTGTAAAGTGTAGTAGAGTGTCGTAAAGTGTTGTAAAGTGTCGTAGAGTGTCCCTCAGTGTCCTGCAGTGTCTTAAAGTGTCTTAAAGTAGTGTGTTGTAAAGTGTAGTAGAGTGTCGTAAAGTGTTGTAAAGTGTCGTTGAGTGTCCCATAGTGTCCTGCAAGTGTTGGCTTCTTCCAAGGTGATTGGCTGTTCTCATTAAAGAGGCGGGGCTTATGACCTGACACACAGCAGTGATTGGGTGGGCGTTTTGCTGAGGGTTTTCTATCAGTTCCTCAAAACCCTGATTTGTGTTTTCCTCTGTGGGACTCGACCAGGGTGTGGAAGGTTCTGGATTTGGATTAAAGTTGAGTTTTGTCCTGACGTACTGTACGTGTGTGTGTGTGTGTGTGTGTGTGTGTGTGTGTGTGTGTGTGTGTGTGTTTCTCCTGGTGTCAGGCATGCCGTGATTTCCTGGAGCTGGCTGAGAGCCACAGCCGCAGATGGCAGCGAGTCCTGCAGCATGAGCGAGAGCAGCGGACTCACCTGGAGGAGACGATAGAACAACTGGCCAAGCAGCACAACAGCCTGGAGAGAGCCTGGAGGGAGGCGCCGACACACACCACCAACACACCTGACACGACCTCCACACACACCGGTCAGCACCAAACACACACACACACACACACACAGAGTTTATTACCTCACAGTGTTACAGGGTAGCTCAAGGGCGCAAATACTCATGCAGTGCATGGTGCTTATTTATCATGTGATGTTTTAGTAACTAAGGGTACTGTGATGCGTGTGTGTGTGTGTGTGTGTGTGTGTGTGTGTGTTTCCTGTAGGAGTGAGTGAGAGGTCCCACAAAGAGGAGGCGAGTGATGAAGATGAGGATACGGAATATTTCGACGCCATGGAGGATTCGCCTGCTTTCATCACAGTGCCGGCTACAGACGTCTCTCAGCACAGGTCACAGTCTCTACAGTCTCGACAGCTCTTAACTGTCGTTCTGCACAATGTATTGGCACCCTCTGCCCCACTGGGTGTCTGATGCTACACTGTATTCTGTCAATCATTCATGTGTGAATAATTAAATAAGTAGCTTTAATAGACAGGTTAATGTAATTTAAAGTGTGTGTGTGTGTGTGTGTGTGTGTGTGTGTGTGTGGTAGACGTTCTCAGAGTAATCTAAGTGGTGCCAGCGGTGGGCAGCCCAGTGACTGGAACCTGGAGCAACATGTGAGTGTTTATAAGGAACACACACCATTACTGAATCTGATGTGAAGTTCATGAGAAGGTTTGCGTCAGAATTACTGTAACGTAAAACAGCACTGAATGTTTACCATGTCTGTGTCCTTCTGTCTCCCTGTCTTTGTCTCTCAGTCGTCTCCCAGCTGCAATGATTTATCAGGGAAGGAGGTGCAGACACGCAGGAGGAGGCGGAGCCGAATCCCAGACAAGCCCAACTATTCGCTTAACCTGTGGAGCATCATGAAGAACTGCATCGGAAAAGAGCTCTCCAAGATTCCCATGCCTGTGAGCCTCCACACCACCTGCACACCACCTCCACACGGCCTCCACACGGCCTCCACACGGCCTCCACACGGCCTCCACACGGCCTCCACACGATCTCCACACGACCTCCACACGGCCTCCACACGGCCTCCACACCACCTGCACACCACCTCCACACGGCCTCCACACCACCTGCACACCACCTCCACACGGCCTCCACACGGCCTCCACACGGCCTCCACACCACCTCCACACGATCTCCACACGACCTCCACACGACCTCCACACGATCTCCACACCACCTCCACACCACCACCACACGGCCTCCACACGGCCTCCACACGGCCTCCACACGGCCTCCACACGACCTCCACACCACCTCCACAGCACCTCCACACGGCCTCCACACGGCCTCCATACGACCTCCACACGACCTCCACACGACCTCCACACCACCTCCACAGCACCTCCACAGCATCTCCACACCGCCACCACACGATCTCCACACCACCTCCACACCACCTCCACATCACCTCCACACGACCTCCACACCGCCTCCACACGACCTTCACACGACCTCCATACGGCCTCCACACGGCACAATCTCCGCACATGCTTCCATGCTACCTCTATACTGCCTCCATCCTACCACTATACTGCCTCTATACTGCCTCCATGCAAGCCTTCATACTATTTCCATACAATCTACACTCATGCTTCCGTACTACCTCTACAGTGACCCGCACTGCCTCCATCTTGCCTCCACCACTATACTGACTCTACACATGCCTCCATAAAACCTCCACACTGATCTCCATTCTGTCTCAACACTTGCCTCCATACATCCTCTACACTGACTCCATACTGCCTCCATTCTGTCTCCACCATGCCTCCACAGTTCCTCTACACTGACTCCATACTGCCTCTACATTTCCTCCATTTACCAATAAAGCCCCACTCAGCTGCAGTATTCTGCTTCCTCACTTCTACCGTATTACCCCAGGCTGCCTCGACACCACCCCCACACTGCTGTGAAACCGCCTCCATACTGCTATAATACTCCTATACTTCCGTTCTATATCGCCACACGAGACAGCGTCTCTAACAGACCCGTCCTTCCTCCACCTTCTTCCTTTGTCCCAGGTGAACTTCAACGAGCCCCTCTCCATGCTGCAGCGACTGACGGAGGATCTGGAGTACAGCGAGTTGTTGGATAAAGCGGCTCGCTGCGAGAGTTCTCTCGAGCAGATGTGTTTTGTGGCTGCCTTCTCCGTCTCGTCGTACTCCACCACCGTCCATCGCACGGCGAAACCCTTCAACCCGCTTCTGGGTGAAACGTACGAGCTCGACCGGCTGGACGACTACGGATACCGCTCCCTCTGCGAACAGGTGACCCTCCTCACACACCTGCTGTCTGGATTAGAAAATGAACAGGAGACTGACCAACACTGCCCTCTAGTGGTGAAACTACAGACCGTCTCATAGTTCCCTGTCTGTTTCCCCTCAGGTGAGTCATCATCCACCAGCTGCGGCGCATCACGTCATCTCACAGCGAGGCTGGACCCTGTGGCAGGAAATCACCATTGCTAGCAAATTCCGTGGCAAATATCTGTCCATCATGCCCCTGGGTGAGAGAGTCCACCCACTTTAACAAACACAATTTATCTCACTTAATAATTAGCTGAGCTTAAATCAAGCTAAACTGTTATGCTAACAAAAGTTGTAGGGGGGTGTGGCCTAAAGGTGCCCTTCTAGGTTAGAGGTTTCCCAGATTTTTTTTTCTTGCTCCTGTGCTATTCTTAACAAGCCATACTACAGGTTCCTTAACCCATCTTGGTTCTTTAGGTGCCATCCATTTGCAGTTCCACGCGAGCGGGAACCACTACGTGTGGCGTAAGGTCACCTCCACCGTGCACAACATTATCGTGGGCAAACTGTGGATCGACCAGGTCTGTGCTCTCGCTGCTCCACCCAAACACACCACCACATACAATCAGACTTACAGCCTGAAGATCTCCTGCACCAGAATGCACCTTAATATTTGCCCTTTGACCTTCATCTTGTTCTCAGTCGGGCGATATCGACGTTGTGAACCATAGAACCAAAGAGACGTGTCAGCTCAAGTTTTCTCCATACAGCTACTTTTCAAGGGAAGTTCCACGCAAGGTGAGTGTCCAGTTCTACACTCTCCATAAAACACCAGCAACAGCTTTCTTCACCAAATAATAGCATTTTTTTTTATAAACACAAACTTTCTTCATCAAAGATCAAGATCATTTTTCAAAAAACACCAACTTTTTCGCATAAGCACAGACAATTACAATTACAATTACTACCCAATTCTCCTTCAAACACCAGCATCATTTAACAAAAACCAACATTCTCTAACAGAAACATTATTTAATAAACAACCAAAAGTTTCCATTGAACACCAACATTCCATATTAAACAACAGCACTCTCTAACACAGCGAGCAACCAACACAATTTGAAATAAACACCAGCATTCTTCAGTGACAAATCAGCATTCTCTACCGCCAGAATTATCCAACAAACTCCAATATTCTTCAACAAACACCAGACAGATCCAATGAACACCAATATTCATAAAAAAACAGCATTGTCCTGAAAACACCAATATTTTTCATCAAAATCAAGAATTATCCAGTAAACACCAAGATTCATCAAACACCACAATCGTCCAGAAAACACAAGTATTTTTCATCAGACACCAGAATGATCTAATAAACACCAATGTTCTTCATCAAACACCAACTTGATCCAGTAGGCAGCAATATTTTTCATCAAACACCAGAATCCTCCATTAAACACCCATATTCCCATCAATCCCCAGCACTCAATAATGAACACCGCCAGGCACCAAATTCTTTACTAACCACCAACACATCAGTATTTTCCAATAAACACCAGCATTCCTGAACAAACACCATGTTTTCCAAGCAATTTCAAACACAATTGAACTCCATCAATGGACAAAAACCTCCAAACGCCAGCCTCATCGTTCATCAAAAAAACACCATCATACAGTATATTCTTTATCTCTTCTCAAACACATCCATATCTTCCAATAAACACCAAGAGAACCAAGTTAATGTGGGGAGAACATCAGAGTGTGTTTCTGGCGGTGCTATGCTAATGTGTGTGTGTGTGTGTGTGTGTAGGTGACGGGCGTGGTGTCAGACAGTGAAGGACAGGCGCACTACATCCTGTCAGGGACGTGGGACGACCGAATGGAGAGCGCGAAGATCGTACAGAGCAGCCGAGGCGGCAGCAATGTAGAGGGCAAGCAGAAGACCGTGTACCAAACACTCACACCTCGACTACTGTGGAAGAAATACCCACTCCCGTATGTGTACACACACACACACACACACACACACACACACACAATAAACACTTTTACGTTCTACATTCTCCATCTAGGATCAAGAACATTTCTGAATCGACACAATTATTCTTCACCAAACATCACATGTCCACATTCTCCAACATCATCCAAACACAAAAACTCTCCAAACATCAAAACATGTTGATGTTTTCCCATAAATACAAACGTTTTTCAGATTTGTCCAATGCCTATACATTTTTTAAAGTAAGACTAAGTAAGTAAGCAATTTTTTTTAAGAATCATCTATTCTGTATCACAGATCAGGAGTATTTTCTAATAAACACCAACAATCAAGACAACTATCCTCACCAAACACCTACATTATTATCAAAACCCCAGGATTTTCCATCAAATATCAACTACCTCATTGGTAATAAACACCAACAACCCCCCTTAAACACCAGGATCATCCATGACCACAACTATTGTCCAACACCGAACCAATATTATCCATCAACACACAACAGTCTGCACCAAACACCATCATCATCACATATCCTCATTCTCTAATCCTCCCCAAACCACAACATTTACTCACCACCAGCACCAACACTTATGTTTTCCAAAAAAAAACACCACACAACACCAACACTGCCCATCAAACAACCAACATTCTCTAACACTAACATTCTCCAGCAATAAGGTTCTCCAAAACCAACATACCTCATTGTTTTGTTTTTTTAAATAAAAAGCTTTTTCATTAAAGGTCAACGTATTTTCTACATCAATAACAAACAAAAAATAACACCAGCAGCATTCTCCATTAAAAAACATCATACTTTTAACACACAATATTCTCCATCAAGCACCAACACCACCAGTATTCTTCTGTAAAGCCAAGAATGATCTTCTACATGTTCCAAGAATGATCAACCACCACAACTTGCAATAAACACCAACATTCTCTAGTAGTTAACTGATGTTCTCCATGAAACACCAGGACGATGCAATAAACACCAATATCCTATATCAAGCACCATCACTGTCCATCAGATACCATCATCAACACCTCCACATTCTCCAATGTTCCCAAACACAAGCATTCTTTACTAATCACCAACAAACCCCAATGTTCCATTAAAAACCAAACACTGTCCATCGAGCAACGGCATTCCTCAACACCGACATTCCTCAACACCAACATTCCTCAACACCGACCTTCTCCAACACCGACATTCCTCAACACCGACCTTCTCCAACACCGACCTTCCCCAACACCGACCTTCCTCAACACCGACATTCCTCAACACCGACATTCCTCAACACCGACATTCCTCAACACCGACCTTCTCCAACACCGACATTCCTCAACACCGACATTCCTCAACACCGACATTCCTCAATACCGACATTCCTCAACACCGACATTCCTCAACACCGACATTCCTCAACACCGACCTTCTCCAACACCGACCTTCTCCAACACCGACATTCCTCAACACCGACATTCCTCAACACCGACATTCCTCAACACCGACCTTCCCCAACACCGACCTTCCCCAACACCGACATTCCCCAACACCGACATTCCTCAACACCGACATTCCTCAACACCGACATTCCTCAACACCGACCTTCCCCAACACCGACCTTCCCCAACACCGACCTTCCCCAACACCGACATTCCCCAACACCGACATTCCTCAACACCGACCTTCTCCAACACCGACCTTCCTCAACACCGACATTCCTCAACACCGACATTCCTCAACACCGACATTCCTCAACACCGACCTTCTCCAACACCGACATTCCTCAACACCGACATTCCTCAACACCGACATTCCTCAACACCGACCTTCTCCAACACCGACATTCCTCAACACCGACATTCCTCAACACCGACATTCCTCAACACCGACATTCCTCAACACCGACCTTCTCCAACACCGACATTCCTCAACACCGACATTCCTCCAACACCGACATTCCTCCAACACCGACATTCCTCCAACACCGACATTCCTCAACACCGACATTCCTCAACACCGACATTCCTCAACACCGACATTCCTCAACACCGACATTCCTCCAACACCGACATTCCTCCAACACCGACATTCCTCAACACTGACCTTCTCCAACACATTCTTCTACAGAGGACTATAGTAACACCAGATCTAAAACAATAACAAACCAAACCAAACAAATTATTTACCCCCTGTGTGTTCTGTTAGAGAGAATGCAGAGAACATGTATTTCTTCTCGTCGCTGGCTCTCACCCTGAACGAGGAGGAGGACGGCGTGTGTGTGACGGACAGCCGCGTGCGTCCAGACCAGCGTCTGATGGAGGAGGGACGATGGGACGAAGCCAACACGGAGAAACAACGACTAGAGGAAAAGCAGAGGGCTGTGAGGAGGAGGAGAGAAGCCGAGGCGTCTGACGCCATTGACCAAGGTGGAGACACACACACACACACACACACACACACAGGTGCTGCTCCAGGGTGTCTGTCATATTTGTTCATCAGATATTCTCCAGCATTTCAGGTCCAAGTATCAGGACAAACAACATGAGGGTCTTCATGATGGAGCAATGATCTAGAACGTCACAAACGTTCTATCGGTGTCCTTTCACATTCTGTAAGGAGTTTATAAATGTTCTGCTGTGGATCAGACATGAAGTGCAGCGCTTAGCAGCTGGAGAACTGTTACAGTTCAGGTTCTAGATTTCTTGAGTTTAATGTTTGTTGAAGTTTTCTCACACGGTTCTCTTAAGTTTGAGCTGCAAGAACCTCAAACACCAAAAAACAACAAAATATAAAAAATGCGTGCATCTCTTACTCAACACACATCAGCGACACAGAACGTCAGGAACCCGAAACAGATCACATGCATGACGCAAATATTTAGAACCATGCACTTACCAGGAACCCAAAACAGCAAGTATTAAGAACCCAAACACTCACAAAATTTGCATATATGATTAACACACATCTAGAACCCAACACACATCTAGAACCCAACACACATCAGAACCCAACAGTGGACACTTAGAACCTAACACATTTAGATCCCAACACACATCTAGAACCAAATACGCCAGAACGCAAAACACATCCACTCCCAACACAGTGTATGTCAGAACCCACCACATAACTGAAACCCAATACTCATCAGAACCTAACACACATCCCAACACAGATGTAGAACCCAACACACATCTAAAACCAAAAACACATCAAAACCTAACACACATCTGGAACCCAACACAAATCTAGAACCCAACACACCTCAGAACCCAATACCTGCCACACTGAAATCTAACCCTTTGTCAGAATAACACACACATCCAGAACAAACATTTATCTAGAACACTGTTGAAGATATCTGTATAACACACATCTGGAACGTAATGCATGAAGAAACCACTAACATCTAGAACAGCACATTTATATACACACACACACACACACACACACACACATCCACGACCTGACACCATACACAGTTCTGGAAACTAACAAATGTGTCCAGTGCGCTATTACATGTTTATCTAGAACTTACTATTGACACATAATGACATAAACATGCAGAACAACACTAGAACACTGCGAGGTAGCTGTATGCACATCTACAATCTAGAACACCAAGAGACAAGACCATGATACATGTGTGATACAAAGCGTCCTTCTGGATTGAAGGTTCTAGATGTGTGTGAAATACGCATATCATGGACTGTGTTCTAGAACAATGTGTCGTTCTCGACTCTGGGTCCTAGATGTGTATGTAATATACATACCATGGACGGTGGTATTTCTGTGAAAAAAGAACCTTTAATGGTAGCCATACAGTACTATATAAACATACAGAATCCAGAACGACACATTGATCTAGAACCCTGTACACATGAACCACACAAAACTTACACACACAAGAACCCAGCATGAAGCCCAGTTCTAGAACCCGACATATTTGTCCAACATGCTACACCATGACCCGCATCTAGAAGTCAATACATTTTACTAGAACGCAAAACAGACATCTAGAACCGAGCACCTCAGTGGTGGCGGTGTTCTCTGGGGTCGGGGTAACTGAGGCTGGATCCGCCCGGTGCTGAAGACTCCTCTTAACGTGGTCTAGAAAAGGAGCCTAGAACATTCTGGATATCGTTCTCACCACTCTCCAGGTTCTAGAGTGACTGAAATTATACTGTGTGCTGTTGTTATTGTTGTTGTTGTTGTGAGAACTTGGTTCTGTGGTGATGTTATTATGATTATGATGTGTCTCTCTTTTCTCCTCCCGGTGCTCAGAGTGTGAGCTTGACTCTGGTGAGTTCTAGTACCTGGATTCGTCCATGTACGGCTGCTTCACACCTGTGTGTGTGTGTGTGTGTGTGTGTGTGTGTGTGTGTGTGTGTGTGTGTGTGTGTGTGTGTGTGTGTGAGCATGCGGGTGTGACGTGTCCACGGTTATATGCAGATCCAGCAGTGATCTGTAATGGAGATCTCACCATGTGCTCACAGTCCACTAATTATGGTTCTCCTTACTGTGTGTGTGTGTGTGTGTGTGTGTGTGTGTGTGTGTGTGTGTGTGTGTGAGCACTATTGGCTGTAAGCATGGCCCATGAAGTTCTAACCCCAGCTAAGCCCCTCCCCTCCTGCTGGTTAATCGGATGAGGAACATTTAGAACTCAGCACAAAAACAATTAGAACAAAAACATTTAGAACTCAGCACAAAAATTACAATTCAGGATGATCATATGGAACCCGACACAGAACCGTTACACAAACATGCAGAGGAGCTAGAACCCAAGACATCAACATCAGTGTTTTATCCCATACTGTATCTAGAACCTAAAATGTTTTATATCCCATAGCGCACATCCATAGGTTTTACCACATAACCACAGTGCAGACATTTGGAACCCATGATATCATCTGGAACCAACACGTGTCCAACACAGAACCCAACAATCATCAGTCGCAAACACGCACGTTAGAACCTGGAGTTATCTGGAGTTAAACACCTCAACACATCTACAGTAGAACCTAAAATACTTCTTTCACATCTCAGTACGCACATCTAGAACATTGACATGCTTCACAGAACAGGTGACTGCGTACAGAACCCTGCAGTGCTAGAGTATTCGGCTTTGTTAAAAGATCAGAAGAAAAATGTTCAGAAAATTTGAAAAGAAAAAAATATGAATTTATTTCAATTATCTAGAACCCAAGAACCTCAGCAGTGTAACACACTGACACACACCTGACACACACCTCTAGAACCCAAAACACATCATTAATGTGTAGCGTAATAAATATGGATGACATATTTCTAGAACCCAGTATTACAGCCATACTGTACATGTCTAGAACCTGAAATACATCAATTACAAACCACACACACTAAGAACCAACAGTGAAGAACAGCAGAAAGCTTCATCTAGAACTGAAAAGTGCCAGAACCCAACAAATCTAGAACCTAAGTTTTAAACTCTGTTTCGGTGTTCTAGAGCCAACACTCGATTTTATCTATTCAATTCAGTTCACAAAGTTTAACAATCGTCACAATCTAGAACAGTTCAAACCACCATCACAAATCTAGAACCTGGCATACACTATCAGCACATGGAAAAGTTCTAGAACCAGCATGCTTAATTCAGTATGACCTCGCAAATCTAGAACCCAACAAACATTACAAAAATATTGGAAGGTTCTAGAACTTATCTCATTTAATAAAAAACACAATTTACACCTCAACCACACCTCGCAAATCTAGAACCCGACACACATTACAAACACATCAGGTAGTTCTAGGACCAGCACTTCCATGTAGAACGCATTTCACACCAACATCGCAACACACTGTAGAACCTAGATCACATGACAACAGTGCACACATCTAGAACCCTCACGTTTATCACAGTTCACACCAGAATAACAACACAGACACTTAGAACCTGAGAAACATAAATGAGAGTCTCACAGAGTCTCCGCCCTACAACCCAGCAGCAGTGTAATGCAGATATACAGAACCCAACACACGACACAGCTAGAACCAAGACATGGCAGAAGTCAGCAACGGTTGGTTTTGTAATGTACACAGTGGAACCACACACACACACACACACACACACACACACACACACACACACAGAGATACTCATGATAATGCCACATGCTTTGGATGGTTAATGATTCCAGCCTCTAAAGGGGTTCTAAGGGGAACCGTATTGAACGGGTGCCACAGGTTCTCTGCTGCTGCTGAGTGTAAAGACATGGAGTTAATATTATTCTGTCAGATACGAGTTAAAAATATACCTGGGGTCTTTAGAGAACCCACACTGGGGTTGTCACTTACTTTTATTCTTTTTCCCTTCTTTCCACTGTTCTGTAACGTTCTCCATTTAAACCTCTCGTTTCTCTCTTCTATTGTTTCTGTTTTATCTGTAGACTCAGCTGCTCGATCTAGATTTACTACTTTTCTACTTTTTCGGTCTCACTTTCTTCTTTTATTTAGTGTTTTTTCTTTCTTTCTTTCTCTTAACAACCTACTATTTTTATTTTCCTTTTTCCTTTTTTCCATCATCTTTTTTCCCCCTGTTGTTTTATTTCTCATTCTATTTCTTTTTTGTTTCCCAGTTATTTTACTTTCTTCTTTTCTTCCTGTCTGTCTAGATTTACTACTTTTCTACTTTTCCCCTTTCTTTCTTTCTTCCTTCCTTCCTTCCTTCCTTCCTTCCTTCATCCCATAATTTTTTCTGTTCCTTCTTTGTCTTTTCTTCGTCATCATCTTTTTGCATCTGCTTTTTAATCCATTTAAACGGAGTCCTAAACGAAGCAGTGCGGAGACCTGAGGGTTCTGCATGAGGGTGAAACTGGAGAACCCTTTAGGGTGCTAGATCTAACCTTATAACTGTGGAGATGTCTGGATGTGAAGTTTGTAGATCAGAATAAATCAGTTGTTTGACATGTGTGTGTGTGTGTGTGTGTGTGTGTCAGGTCGGGAGTACGAGGGCTATAAGCCTCTCTGGTTCCACCAGAGAACCGACCCAGTGAGCGGAGAGACCAGCTTCGTGTATAAAGGGGGTTACTGGGAGGCCAAAGACAGACAGGACTGGAACATGTGTCCGGACATTTTCTGATCGGAGACAGGAGCAAGGACAGGACGTCCCCTCACAGACGATCCGGGACACAGAACCTCGTCTCACCAAGAGAACCGAGACGATCTCACGGGCTCGCCATACAGAGAGAGAGAGAGAGAGAGACATGTGGGACGTCTGATTTCTCTCCAGTATTCGCCTAAAAGCTGTGTGTGTGTGTGTGTGTGTGTGTGTGTGTGTGTGTGTGTGTGTGTGTGTTTAAAGGAGAAGAAGGGGATTTGGACTTGAACTTTGACCCCTTTATTCTTCCAAACCAAATCAGGTGCTCTTTCTTTCAAACAAAAAACAAACAAAAAAAAACAAGAACACGAAAAACGCGCCCTTCTGAGTGCACTCCTCTCGCTCCCTATCTCGCTGCCTCACGAGGATGTAATCACAGGCCACAACACCGCAGGAGGAGAACACCTCGATCAGACCCCGCCCTTAATATTTACATATCATTATATCGCAATTTGCATAGCCCAAAGGACAAAGAGGGCGGAGTTTCCTGTCACTGATGAGGTGCACTTTACTTGTCATAGGCTCCACCCACTCTGATTAAGATTAAAGCAGGTATATCAGGCGTGTCAGAATCCTCGACAAGGACTTTATTAAACATTTATAAGGAGAAAATATATAAACCTTCCTGAAGTGCAGAGAGCCGTGTGACCCGCGGCCCGGTGACGCACAGAGTGACCCTGTGACCCGCGGCTCGGTGACGCACAGAGTGACCCTGTGACCCGCGGCTCTGTGACCCGCGGCGGCTCGGTGACGCACTCCGGGATCCGGATTAAATTCATATTCATCAATTCATAGTTATTAAAGGGTTAAAGGAATAGTTTGGGGAAGATTAATAATATAAAGTATTTACGCTTTTCGAGCTTCATTGCTGCTTTGTGCTTTAACCCACGATGTCCGCCGTCTCCTGTAGCGCTACAGCGTTTGGTTCGTGTGTACAGAGGACAGGAAGCGTCCGAAATCAGGAGATCAGTTAAAGGTAAAGATCGGGTTCAGCCCGGCTTCTTACTGGGTTCGACTTTACATCAGTATCTGGTAAAGTGATCGTAAGGTGACGTATTTCAGCACCACCAGCCAATCAGGAACACCCGCTGATACAAACAGGAAGTCCATGCTGTACATACGGATACGAGAGACGTGGAGACGCCGCGGTTTATTGAATAGAAATTCCAGTTCTACAACCTTTATAGCTACTAAGGTTATTACTCTTACTCATTAAAGGTGTTTTTTTTTCAACACAATTCATAACGAGTTATAACCGTTGCTATAAGGTGTAATGTGTTAAAATACTTTGAAATAAATGTTTTATAAATGTTCTGCTTTAGTGACGAACCACAACGACAAAAGAATCCAGAAACGTCGACATGTGTTATAATGAAACTCTTCACGAAATAAAATGTTTGTAGTTGCCTTATTCAGTTAAAAGTGAATGAGTTGATCTTTTTATTCAGGCTGTTAATTTTATGTTACAATGTAAAGATTCGTAAAATAGCTGTTTTTAAATTGTAAACTTAAAATGTAGCATCTGTTTATGTTGAAATAAGGTGACAATAGCGCTCGTTATTAGCTGCAGTAGTCAGTAATAAAGTTATTAAAGTAAAACATTTGACACTAAAATGTTTTGACAGATCGGCTACACACACAAAAAGAATAAAAGAAAATTGTTCAGCCGTCCGTTATTTTTCTCCAAACTGTTCCTTTAAACAGCAGATGATCAGCAAAATGTTTTTCTTTTTTTAAATAATAGTCTCAAGGAAAATCTTTTTAGCTTTAGTAACTGCTAATAAAATAGCCATATCGTCCCTTAGGAGGTATTTCACAGAACGTGTGCTTTCAGTGTTTAAGAAAAAAAAAAAGTTAATTAAAGCACACGTTAATTAGCATAACACTCGCTCCTTTTGAAGACTCGCGGAAATACGCAGAAGAGAAACGACGTCGTTATCGACCTCCTGACCGTCTCGCTGTCGTCAGACTGAATCTCTTAAAAAATCTCACAGTTTCCGAGACGTGTACGGTCCGAGACCTCGTCACGTGGGTTCTTTACATTTTTCTTAACGCTGTTCGGAACGTAGTATTTAGAACACAGGTACGCTGTTTACCTGACCAGACTCTGGTGTGTTTATTGTTTTTTTTAATAACCGAGAATAATAAAGATTAATAATAACCTGAATAATAAAATATTACAATAATGTGATTATAATTAATATAAAGAACTGAGTAATGAAATAAATCTAACAGAAGTATTTACTGTAAATGTGTCTTATAATCAGAGATGTTCTAGCTAGGATCAAAGTTTTAATTTTGGACAAGGTTCTGTGGTTTGATTTGAAATTTTAATATTTTGTATTAAAGAGATTTGCTCACACGATCGGCGCTGATGTGTGTCAGTTTTGTTGTGTTTCGTTCTGTTTCAAGTCTCTAGAACATTATTCTCACTAGAACATGAATTGATTAAGTTTTATTTAATATATTATTTATTATAAAATTTTAAACGGTGATTGTGAGGTAACAATTTTTCGGCACGTTTTGATTTCCTACATTCAGCTTTAGAACTTAAACAATGCTAGTTTAAATGTTAGCTGCAGAACCCAATCACGTCCACGTGCTTACAAACGTAAACTTACTTTAAATCTGAAATGGTCAAGTTTTCATTATCTTCAGTTTAATGTTTATTTCTGTTTTTAAGCCCCGGAGTGTTTGGACTGTACACTATCTCTGCTTTTACCACTTTACACCGTAGTTAATGACATCAGAGTGTTTGTGTTTATCTCTCGAAGCTGATCTTCAGCCCCAAAAATGTTCCCGATGAAGATTAATCACTTGTTTACTCGGATGTTTCACAAGTTAAAATCAGCAGCAGCTTCGTGAACACCGAGATGAATCATTTTATCTCAGAGCATTTTATGTAATATACAGTTCTTCAAAAAATATTATCATGTAAAAGTTCTTCATACTAGAACTCGTTAATTCGTTGTAATTGAATTTTCAGTTGCTTAAAGTTTAAGCAAATAGTTAATTATTGAACATTGACGTTGCTAGAAGTCCAGTGTGAAGTTTCCACAGTTGGTGATGATTTGAGGATCCGTGTCGTCTTCTGGTGTCGGTCCACCGTGTTTATCAGGTCCAGAATTAACACCTGCAGCCACCAGGAGATTGTAGGACGCTTCATGATGACCAGCTTTATGGAGATGTGATTTCCAGCAGGACGTACAGTAGCACCTGCACGCAGCGCCGAATCTACCACTAACTGGTTTCCTGACTGTAATATTAATGTGCTTGACTGCGGAGACGACTCACCTGATCTGAACCTTATAGAGAATCTCTGGCCTTTTGTCAGGAGGAAGATGAGACACATTCAACACCACAACACAGACGAGCTGAAGGCTGATATCAAAGCAACCTGGTCTTCAATATCACCTCGGCAGCGTGGCAACTTCTGTAGATCCTATTTACACTGATACTGTCCGAAATGTAAAGCTCGTATCTCAGCTCCTGTGTGTGTGATATTCAGACCAAACTGCCGCTGCTGTGTGCGGTTCCATCTCCAGAACCAACAGTAAGAAGATGCAGGAGATCAGAGAAAGTCAACATTTTCACCCCAGCATCCTGTAAGGGGTTAGTCCTTGTGGTTTTCAGGTGAAAAATGTGAGAAAAAAAGCTGAGATCTGGGGCTTTCATTATGTTTATGTTCATCAGTTTAATTAGACAATTTGCGTTAATGATTATATAAATGGTTACAACAGGTTAAATCGTGAGGTTAAATCGGTTTTATCACTATTTTCGAACAAACAACATTTAAAACTGTCACTGTAACATCGAATGCAATAAACCTTTTCTTCCAGAATTTTAGCTTCTACACCAATAAATAATATAAAGTATCATCATATACAGTGTGGCTTCTTTCAGTCCAACAGCGGCTGAATAAAATGGTACAGTTGAGGACATAAAGGATGAAATAACACAAGTATATAATCAGTTAAAGAGAAACAAAACTCCATGGTTACTTTAAAGCATCAAACTCAGACTGATCTCAAACTCAACATCTCAACTGTACCTCAGAGATTACATCATCATTTCATAACGCAAACTCAACAGTTAGAAAATAAAAATATGGAAAGAACACAAGTAAATAGAATTAAAATGTTTATCCAAACTGTTTGGAAGTGACAAAGTTTGTCCAGGAGTTAAAATACATAAAAATATAATCTGCATTTGATAAATTATTATTATTATTTTAACACTTTGCAATAAAATGAATTAAATAAAACACTGTTTTAATGATACACTGTACACATCAACAATGTGAAACACTCGTGATGAACTCGGGTATTCTCCTGGTTTGACCTGTTCGGGGTCACATGACAGGACGTCACCGTCCCTCCGCACTGCCCCTCCAGGTAGGTGTGTGTGTGTGTGTGTGTGTGTGTGTGTCTCCGCGAGAGGACTCGGAGCCGTGCTGTGATTTAATGCTGATCTACGAACATGCAGGTGATCAGAAGTGAAATTAAATTAAAGTTGGAAACCGTGTGGACGTGGAGCGGACAAACAGCAGGCGAGTAGGCGGAGTTGTTCTGCTGGAGTATTTTATACTGGATTACGGCCAAGCAGTGACATCCATAATTAACATATGGGTCTCTATATTAACATCAATTAACATCAACTGTTATATTATAAATGCAGGTCATTTCCGGTCCACAAACACGGCGCCGCTGTGAGCTGAAGCTGTGGCCCGTTTGGCCTCGTTCATCTTATCCACTCCGAACAGAAGGTCGAGATGAGAGATCGGCCTCAGACACACACTGTCCGCTGTCCTACACACACACACACACACACACACACACACACACACACACACACACAGCGATGTTAATTACTAATTATTACTTCATTAACTGATGTTAAAATGTGTGTATAACGTTTGTTTTGCATGATATTTCACAATAGCTCACATATATACTAACTATAACCACAAGAGGGCGCACTTGAAGAGGTGCACATTCAATTCAATTCAATTTTATTTGTATCGCGCTTTTAACTGTCATTGTTGCAAAGCAGCTTCACACAATCAAAAGAATTATTTAAGAGTTAAGCGCATGTCGAGGAGGGGAACTCCCTGACAGGGTTCTTAACACCATTCTCCACGTGTGTGTGTGTGCGTAAAACATTTTATTTTGTGTTTGTAAGCGTGTGTGTATACAGCGTGTGTGTACTGTTTACTATAACACACGTGTGTATGGCGAACATGTAGAGCAAAAGAAAGTCTCATTAGAGAGGTTAAAAATTCATTTTCTCTGTTTCAGCCTGTCGTTATGTGCGACACTGTGCCCCTTCACACACACACACACACACACACACACACACACACACACACACACACACACACACACACACACACAGCTATTTAGTACTTTCTCCACTTCATTTTTATATAATTTTATTCCTCATGCATTTCTCTGTTTTCCCCCCATTTCTCCCTTTTATACTAAAAGTATATACACACACACACACACACACACACACACACACATTATATAAAACGTATGTATAACTTAGGTATATTATATATACAGTATATAACTATGTATAACTTTGAAAAGTTTATACACTTTAGGGATTTTCTCTGAATAAAAGTTGGTCATTAATGGTGTATTTTATTTTTACATTTCAATGAATAATAATAATAATAATAATAATAATAATAATAATAAACCTGCGGTATAAAGTGCCCTTGACTGAGATGTGATTCCCTACGCAGGAAGTCTGTTGGAATTTCACTTTAGTTAGAGATTTATAACAGATATTAAACTAAAACAACAACCGAGAGAAGTATTTTTGCAGGACGATGTGAAGTGCGACTCCTCCAAGACTCGAACCCGGGACGGAGGATCAACGCATGAGCTTCACCCTCTGTACGACTTTAGTCTGATAGTCAGGGGTTAAAGGTTAAAGAGAGAATGATTAGACGACGCTGCAGACGCGGCGGAGCGAGTGATTCCAACTGGAGGAAAGATTTGTGTTTATTTATTTACATATTTAATATTTTATTTTGTCTTCTTGTTATGTTTGATTTAAGAGACACAAGTTTCTAAAACATAACGCAGCCGTGTGTCACAGTGATGTTTAGCGCACGTTATTCATAAAGATAAAGATTTCAGCAGATTAAACTGTAAATGTGAGACACAGTGAGAGTGAAGCGCGAGGCGTACTCATCATCATCATCATCATCATCATCATCATCATCATCGTCGCGTTCGAGTCGGAGTCTCTGTGTGATTTGTTTCAGCTGCAGTTTGCGTACGAGATCTCGCACTCGGTACAGAGCGGCGTCGCGACACACCTCCCTCAGGTCGCTGCCCGAAAACCCCTCCGTCTGCTCGGCCACCTCGACCAGATCCACCGCCTTACCCAGCTGAAACACACACACACACACACACACACACACACACACACACACACACACACACACAATATTTTTTTCCAATCTTAAATGTCAAGTTAAGGCCAAACTGCAAAAAATATAATTATAAAAGTCTCTTATGCGTAGTCACATGACGTATTGGTGATAAAGAATAATTACGTTTTCTCCAGACAGGATGAGGTGAAGGATCTCCTTCCTCTGACTCGTGTTCTGGAAACAGGATGTAAATAAAGAGGATAATGAAGGGATCAGTCTGGAGCGACTCCACATCATTACTGATGTCTCCATCCATCTGTTATCTAGAACAACCTGTTACTGTGTAAATCAAAGCGTTTTTGTGAGTTTATTAGTTTAAATGTGAATAATAAACTGACAGGAAGTGGAATGTGGAGGCTCGCAGGCATCCTGCGGCGGATCGCTGCGTCCACGTCCTGCGGCCTGTTAGTGGCGCCCATCACCATCACCTGCAGACACCAGCAGGGGATAAGATCACACCTCATCACACGCTATCTCCTTATCTACATGTCTTACTGTTCCCCGTGTCGGATTAGAACATGAGGAACCTCTAACGTGAGGAACCTCTAACATGAGGAACCTCTAACATGAGGAACCTCTAACGTGAGGTTCAAGAATAAATCACTCGTAGCAGCAACTCAGATTTTAATCTGGAATTTCTCAGGTATAACTTTAGGACTTCGGGACTTTTGTGAGCGGATGTGATTTTTTTTTGTCTGTGAGGCCGAAGACATGCAGCGTGAAGGCAGATATATCGACTTAAAATAACAGTCTGATAGTGATGGAGTTCCTCAACCTCATTTATGGGGCCATAAGGACACAAGCACGATGAAAAAGATCTGACCAGTGTTTAAAAATGTCCAAATAACAAATTATTCAATTATTTTAATAACCAAAACAGTGTGTGTGTGTGTGTGTGTGTGTGTGTGTGTGTGTGTATAAACCTGAGTGTCAGAGCCGGTCTCCAGTCCGTCCCACAGGCTCATGAACTGTGTTTTCATTATTGCCGTGACCTCGTGATCCAAACTGGAGCGACTCCTCAGAAACGAGTCTAAGACGAGAGTCGGGTTTAAACACCTCAAACGACATGGACCAGCCAGCAGGGGGCGGTGTTTCAGTCAGGGGTGTGTGTGTGTGTGTGTGAGAACCTTCAGCCCCAGAGTCACTCACCGATTTCGTCGATGAAGATGATGCAGGGCTGCAGTTTAACAGCCAATGAGAAGACAGCAGCGGCGAGTTTCTCCGATTCTCCGAACCACTTATCGGTCAGAGTCGACACCTGGAGGTTGATGAAGCGACAGCCTGAGGCTTTGGCTGCTGCCTTGGCGATTAAAGTTTTCCCACAGCCGGGCGGCCCGTATAACAGAACACCTGATGAGGAAGAGGAGGAGGAGGAGGAGGAGGAAGAGGAGGAGGAGGAGGAAGAGGAGGGTGTTGGTCTACATCCAACTCTGTTATACTGACTAAACAAACACCAACATTCAACATTCACCAATCATATACGTACGTGTGTGTGTGTGTGTGTGTGTGTGTGTGTGTGTGTGTGTGTGTGTGTGTGTGTGTGTGTATGCGCTCTGTACCTCTGGGTGGCTGTAAAAGTTTAGATCCCCGGAACAGGTGACGTTTCTGAAAAGGCAGAATAACGGAGTCTTGAAGCTCAGTGATGACGTCATCAAGACCTGCAACGTCTCCCCATGTGACCTGTATAAAGATTTAACACACAAAACTGAAAAACACATCATGTAACACACACACACACACACACACACACACACACACACACACCTGGAAACATAGGAGGTTATTCGGCTGTGCTCAGTGTTAACTGTTGTTCCATCAAAGTAACGAGATGAGATGAAGGTGACGTCTGGATTTTACCTTCATATTGTGAGGATCGACCAGGAGGGCGGCGATGTTCATCTCGTACTCGTTCAGACTCACTCCATCCACCCCAATGTTCCTCATCATCTGCTCAGCCTGAGAGACGGAGCGAGAAGTCACAGCAAACAAGAAGAACGTTAGACCAACATTCTCCATTAAACCCTGTCTGGATCTCAGTCAATCACCAAACACACACACACACACACACACACACACATACACACACATACACACACATACACACACATACACACACATACACACACATACACACACACACACACACACCGCTGCTGTAAAACCTGATAAAACCCCAGTGTGAGAGCGGCCTCAGAGTGTGTGCGTGTGTGAGACAGTGTGTGAGCGTAGGGCCAGGTGTAGCTCAGTGGTTAAGGCGTTGGACTACGGTTCGGAAGGTCACATGTTCAAACCCCACAACCACAAAGTTGCCACTGTTGGGCCTCAACTTAACCCTCAACTGCTCAGATGTGTAATGAGATAAAAATGTAAGTCGCTCTGGATAAGACCGTCTGCTAAATGCCTAAATGTAAATGTAATGTGTGTGTGTGTGTGTGTGTGTGTGTGTGTGTGTGTGTGTGTGTGTGCTGATCATCACCCTCTTCTTAGCGTTAGATTTCTGCTTGTGTGTCGGGTCCAGAGCCTCCACAACCCATCTGATGCTGTAGTACGTAACGACCCCGAACACGCCGAGTCTCACCAGGAGACCCAACACCTCAGTCCGGCTCAGGGGGCGGAGCAGCGCGTGTCGGGGGACGTCCATTAACATCTCAGCTCCGCCCACAACATCAGCACCAGAGGATGATCAGTTCAGACTGCGAGAACAGAAGTGTGTGTGTGTGTGTTAAATATAATAATCATCTATAACACCAACTAACCAGAATTATCACCATAAACATTCATCCTGTTTTATTTTGTAATTCAGTTTAATTATATTTAATACCTTATTTTATTTGTTTCATTTTTCAGGAATGTAATAAGAAACAAGCTGCATTTAATCATTACTCATTAAACTTTAAAGGTTTGAAATTTTAACAGAATCTGAGAATTTGTTTATATCGAATGAGAATATTTATCGAATCCGGTGTCGTAATATCATCATATCAGGTGACTGCAGATTCACATCCAGAATAATAATAATAATAATAATAATAATCATGTCATTTTAAACTCTTGTTAAAACCCTGACTTGCCTTTAATTATGATAAAATAAATTATTCTTTATTTACCCAAATTCTCTAAACATTCAAACCATTTTTACTGAGGAAAAAGGAATAAAACATGCAACAACAAAAAAAGGGAGACACCTAAAGCAGTCTGTAATATAATAATAATAATAATAATAATAATAATAATAATAATAATAATATAAAATTAGAAATACAGAAATATTACCAGCTGAGATCCTTTTGAATCCCCACCTCTTATCCGGTATAACCAGCTTACAAACATATCAAGAAAACGGGTGGGAAGACAAAAATGCTGCCTAGGTACCGATTAATGTCTCACGTTCTCTCTACACTACAGCCAAGTCTGTTAGATACACTTTCATTTCAGAAACTAAAAAAATATTTACTAATATTCATGTGAATAATGTAGAAAACATAAAGCGTTGTTTCAATAATAATAATAAAAAATCTTACGCTTGCAAATCATCACAGAACAACTTCCGCTTCCGGTGTAACAGTTTAATCGGTCCGTGTGGGGACGAGGCTCACCGTCACTGGGCCACATGGTACTATTCACACCAAGATATATTTATTATATCAATAAAAGGAAATAATAATCCGATTAATTATTGTTCCAATGTTCATAATAACCCCAAATATATCAGCCAAAGAATATTAATAATAATTTGAGAAAATTTAGGAAAGTAACGATGATGTACTCAATCACTGACTGTAACAGAACAGAAGGCAGCAGCGTCACAGATTTAATTTAACTAAGAAAGTTATTATCCACTTTTTGCCTTAAGTTAAAGGCCTTGACCTCGGCTGAACCATTTGAGACGTCAAAAATCTCTTTGAAATCTTGCGTCTGCAATGATTTTGGATTATACAGTACCGGCCCGGTTTGATGACGAGTGTATCATTTGTTGGCTGCGTTTTTCAAACCCAAAATATCTGACTACCTGCTGAGTTGAGCTGAGTTGAGCTGAGTTGAGCCCATGACACGGACAGGAAAAAGTTACAGTTCAATGAGATCTGAATGTGTACTGGGTTTTAAATGTATACGTGCAATGTGTTTATGAGCTATGCAGCAATAATCTCCTATGAAGGCCGCGTGCCACGCCCAGGGCCCAGACACCCAGACACCCAGACGGCCTAATGGCAGCAGACTCCAACCTGTGTGCTGATGGTTTTTGAGCATGTTAAGACCTCCAAAAAGCTCAGATGCTGGAAAAAAAATACTTCACACTCTATGATGTCTTATATAATAAAATAATTAGAAAAATTATATTGTGTCTAGGACACTTTAAGGAAATAAAAATAAAAGCTCTACTGAATAAACTGTAAATGTATCAGTATTTAAATGAAAACACACAATTTAATGATTAGGATTAACAAAAAAGCCAAAATACAGTGGTTTTCTGGAACACTGTGTACATAGAGCTTCTGGAACGGGAGTTCTGATATTTGGCCCCATTAGATTCTCCACATTCTCCAATTCTCGTGGTCCAGTTCCAGCATCTGGTCCTGTAGGACAGGCCGTCTGTGAGTTTGTTCTCAAACACTGTAAACTACGCTTGTGTACTAAGCTTAGCCGTGAAAACACAATTAAAACACAAACATCACACAAGGGTTGAAAAAGTAGTAAATTATTTTATTTTTTTAATCCTGCAACAATTAAACTGAGGTAGACATTATGCAGATTAGTGGAGAGGAAGTCCAGATGGTGCAGAGATGTTCATTAAGGAGCGTCTGTTCCCTCACACACCTGCTTCATTCTGCAGCAAATCTCATGGTGCACACACACACACACACACACACACACACACACACACACACACTCTCGCTGTGTGTTCTGCTGAAGAAACTATAACACTGAATCTTTTTTTAATGTGTATTGTAAACATGTAATAGGTATAAAGCTAAAAGAAATAAAGAAAGAGAAAAACCCATCTGCTGCTGCTTGTGTGAATTTAAACTGTTAACCTTCTTAGTTACATCAATGACTGTGTTGTAGTTCATAGTGGTGGCCACACGAGGGCAGTCATACACTGTATTACATTATCAGCCTGACTGGGAGAGGGACAGATTTAATACAGTTACCAAGAAGAAAGATCTTTGATTGGTTAGAATTCCTGCTATCATGATAAATAACTAATATTAAAATAATTTAAATAATTAATACATTAATAAATATTTACCAGTTGTCCCTATAAAGTGTTCACTTGGAAATATGTTAGGCGAGGTGGTATAAAACAATTTGAGGTTCGCTCTGTACAAAAAAGTACTTTATTACTTACAGTATTATAAATACTTTATTATTATTATCTGGCGTGTGGAACTTCTCAAACGATCATCATGTGCAAACTCCTCCTGATCTCTCGTCATCTTCCAGTAATGCTGTTCTTCCGCTCTTGAAGCGTGTGTGTCGCTCAGAACACCTCGAACGACTCTTTGCAGCCTCATTGACGGAACCTCCTGCATCATGTCTGACGTCTCTGTGGCAGATTTACTCAGTTTCATGCAGAATTTCACGTTCGCTCTTTGTTCTAACTTGCTGTCCATGATGAAATAGCAGACGTGGTAGCGTTCCTGGTCAGACAGCGCCGGCTGCAGCACAGACACATGGAGCGACGACCTTCATAAGTCAGTGTGCCAAAAGACACGGTCCTGTGTACGTCGAGTGACTGGTGTTAGTCTGATCATGTACTGTACGTTACCACGTGGTCTCAATAGCTGGTCTCTGTTTATTGTCAGTGTAGTGAGCGCTGTACACGTCCCAGAATGAGCCGTTTCTATGGAAACCATAACTCATCAGAACGAGTGCATTAATATAAATCCCTCTGACCAATCAGAGCGCAGAACGTTTCTCACTGACCTAAAGACACGGCAAAAAAAACATTGGACATTGCAGTTTTTTTAAGACGATCAGTGTACTCCTGCTCAGGCTGCGTTTCATTTGGTGTGTGTGTGTGTGTGTGTGTGTGTATAGTATGTGTGTGTGAGAGAGACAGAGCATTTATTCCGTGGGGAAATATGGAACTATTTACCCTGATTGCTCCTGCCACTTTCCTGCGTTCTGCTGATGGCTACAGAACATATTTCGGTCTAAAGCTCTTTGGAAATTGAATTTGCAGCTGAAAAACAGACGAGCCCTTTTTTTATTTATTTATTTATTTATTTTTTAAGGGTTTTGCTTATTTTCTGTTTCTACAAAGCGGCTGTTTGGTGAAGAATAAATTGTGCAGCGTTTTTCACTTTACATCAAACCCGCGTGATAAAAACCGAGATGTGTTTGGGGGCAGAAATGTTTCTTTTGGAAAATAATTAAAAGAAATAATTAATTTCAATTAGAATAAATGACAGCATGGCCTGAACACACACACACACACACACACACACACTGAGTGAGTGGTAATGGTTTAATCCTCCTGTTCCTGGTTAATTAGCATCAGCGCTGCACTGTGAATTAGCGTAAGCACATTAACGCAGTGGTATTTCACGTGCCTTTGTCACGTCTTGCCCGAACTAATTTCACCTGAAAGTGAACATTAATTAGCTCGACGTTCGCGCGCGCTCGGTCCCCGGTCCTCACTCTCGCAGCCTCCGGCTCTAATGGGCTGCTTTAATGATCAGCGTATTTAAAAATAAGACTTAAATAAGCGCGGGGTTAAAGGTCAGCTGAGAGAGATTTTATGGCTCGTGTTGGCAGAATTAATCTGAGCCTCGATCTCCTCTGACTTGGCACAAATATTACCCAATAAATAAACCATTATTCACTGGATGAGTCGTTAAAGTCAGACACGAGCGCGTTGCGCAGCTGTACAGTAAATATCTTATTATGTTTTTAAAGAAGCACGGTACAAATTCCAACATATTAATAAATATTTATAAAGCTCATGAATATTCACACGTCTTCTTTAAAAATCGGCATGTTGTACAGTGTTGGTTTCAGCCCGAGCAGATCATTAGGAGTTTTATTATTTATTGTGATTTAGTATTTAGAGGTGTGTGTGTGTGCAGTCTGTTGTGTGAACACCACAAATACGCTGACTTGGTGCAGGAAAGAAACAGATAACAACCATTACTAAGTAGCATCTCTAGGGGGCGCTGTGAGGGTCCACACACCCCTGCAGAGAGACCCAGAGGAGTGCTACAGGTGGGATTACACTTTATATTAAACACTAGAGACACTGGAGGAAAAAATGATAAAGATTTGTGCTGAAACACTTCTTGCTTACGGAGACCTAAGAAGACTTTTTGACTGAAACCGAAGGCGTAGAAAGACTTGCGTGACTTACAAAGAACTTTTCACTGATGATAAAGAGTCTTCCTAAGTCTTTAGTTTCAATCAAAACATCTTCGTAACTCTTTAAATTCAATCAACGAGTTTTCTTAGATCTTCGTAAGGTGTTGGGTTCAATCAATAAGGCGTATGGAGACTTCTGAAGATTTACTGTATAAAGACTTGTTGCTCACATTTGTACAAACAAAGGACGCGATTTTAGCCAATAATCTGCGTCAGGTTTTTCTCTGGAGGACGACGAGCAGTGAGTCGGCTGGATTTGTTGTGGTCCAGAAGAAGGAAGAAATCCAGACACCTCGCTTTAGCTGTTTTAGAACTCATCATCATCATCATCATCATCATATATACTGCTTTATCCTGTAAACAGGTTCGCGGGAGGCCTGGAGCCTGTCCCATGAGGTGCACCGTGGACACGGTACCAATCCACTGCAGGACACAAATACACACACACTAGGGGCGAGAAAACCAGTTAATCTGATCTGCATGTCTTTGGACTGTGGGAGAAAACCGGAGTACCCAGAGGAAACCCACCAGGCACAGGGAGAACGCGCAAACTCCATGCACACAGATGCCAAGGTGGGAATTAAACCTGGACCCTGGTGGTATAAGGTCACAGTGCTAACCACTACGTCACCTCCTGTTTTAGAACAAAATTTTAAAAGCTTTAACACTTTGTTTAGTGGATCAGCATTCTGCGATTTGTTTAAAATTTTACAGAGCAGCTCAGAAAATGTTTCAGTACTGAAATTTACATTTAGGGATTTAGGTAAAACGCTTTTATCCGGAGTGACTTACAAAATTGCTTTGAAGTTTCCGTCATTGGACAGAACCTTACACTGGGTTACTTGGTGACTAACTAAGTGCCATCAGTCAAACGCTGTTGGGAAGGGGATTGGATTTTTTCGAGTTGGGGGGGGGGATCACGCGACACTGGGCGTCAAAACAAGAAGCGCATGTGTGATACTCGATGGTACTCAGTACTTGTATATCAGGACTCGCTTGTCTTGCGGAACGCTCGCTAACGGTTACTCGCAAACTGAGGTTCCACTGTAAATGTAAACACTGGTATCTGGTGCACTGCAGTGTCTATTTTTCGTACAATACACATGAGCTGCTGCTGCGATTGAACCGGAACCAGAACCGCGGTCCGTTCGTATCTGAGGACTATCTGTATTCAACAGTAAATACGACATGATTCATTAATTGATTAATTCAATATTTACACCTTTAGAGAAAGATGTGTGTGACACATTAATATTAACAGTAAAATATTTTCATACAATAGATTCGACCTACAGTAAACATAAATAAACCGTTTTAGTGTTTCATTTTATAAACATAACGCTTAGTATTCATTACACAAACATTATAAACACCCGAGTTTTCGAGTTAAACCTTCCTGTTCCTCCTCATCACTCAGTGTAGATCTGTAACAGAGCAGGAATCTTCTCCTTCTACATTTTTATCAGCTTTAACACACACCACTGATTTTACACTTCCGCACCTCGACTCACCGCACTGGAGCAGAAATAAGAGTCGGAGCATTAAACAGCGTACAGTCTGCACCGTCTCTGTGTTTTACACGACAGAAAGTCTACAAAGTGTTTTTTTCCCTCCAGGTCATAGAAAAACTCCAACACCTTCTTTATGACGTCTATAAAGCGAAAGCCAAAAAAAACTCCTTAGCGACATGCTGACTTTAGCACAGAGCCAATGTGGCTTCAATTAGCTATAAATCACAGTGATAAAAGCTAATACAGCCGTTTGGAGGAGGAGATGCGGCTACACGCGCGGTACGAGCTGCGCACTCTGAGGAACAGCGAGCCGGAGAAGGATTTATTAGCCGTCAGAGCGAGCGAGGTTTACAGCGTCCTGAACGCTCAACTCAACTCTACTCACTCCGTAGTCGTGTGTCTAGTATTAAACATTATGCAAACATTTGTGTGATGTTTGTTTCAGTGACATTGGGAATATTAACCATAACCCATAATGCAATGCGCTAAACGGAAGATGATGTACAAACTGTGTCTAAAAAACCGACCACTTCAACTTTCAGCAGATGTTAGAATAATATATAAATATAAATCTTTCACATGAAGTTTCACATGAACTTTACCTCTATGACCTCATTGGCGGCGATCGGAGAGACACCTGTGATGTTTTATATATACAGAATGCTGGGCCGCTACACTGGACGTCCAATTTTCCTGGCGCTCGCGGCGGCCATGTTGGATTTCGGAGCTTGGAGTGAAACGTCAGCAACATTTTCATGTCTTCGGTCTGCCTCGCTAAGGGCTAAGAAGCAGATTAGCTAACTGCTTGAGGCTCTGAAACAGCATTTTAACAACAACAACAAAAATAACAATGCAACTACAACCATAACCAATACCTGTTAGTAACCAGCCAAGCTGCTTATTTATCAACGAGAGTGAAGAGAGAGACAGGTGAGGGAACGAGTGTTTATAGCTGCTATAACGTACAGTAAGTGACATCAGGATCTCAGTCATTTCAGTGAAGTTCCAAATGAATTGCTAAAAGATGGCGTCTGGACGTCAGACTCGTTCAGGAAACTTCTGTTTTCAGTCACAGCGTCTTTAATCCGGCGCTCCGCCCGACAGAAAGGCCCCGAGGAAGCGGCAGGTTTCAGCCGATGGTGAAGAAGCGGAGAAACTGTTTATCTCTAATCACAGCCTGTCACTTTTCACTTCACTCTCACATAAATTCAGGGGTGTCTTTTATTCCACAGCTATTCAGGACTTTAAATTAATCAGCTTACACTTCACACGCCTGCGTCTGCCAAAAGAGCTAGCATCGCGCTGACAGCAGAAAGCGGCGTCCATCAAAAAAATAAATGAAAAGAAGCCACAATAATGTGCTTAAAAAACAAAAAATAAATAAAACAAAACAAAGCCTAATACAAAAGAACACGCAGGAACACCACAGAGGCTCAGCTGACTGTATCGCTCATAAAAAACCCATCAATCTGCGTCCGAGAGCCTTTGTGATTTCCAATAAAGGCGTTTAATGGTGTGACTGCGGCGCAGCGGCTCACTTTGTGAAGGACCTTGAAGTTCAGAGCGAGTTAAGGACACAAACACTCGTCTCTTCCCAGCCTCCATTTATCATGCTGACAGATTTCGCCTGGTGGAAATAAATGGATAAACAGGAGATTAAATGAAGGACGTGTGGGCAGGGCTGCGAGCGAACACAAACCTAATGATCCGCTTACAGAACGGATCAATACCGCTCGAACCGCTCGCAAAAAGTCTCTACTGTATATCTAAAGTCAATAGACACAAGCACTGGAAAAATTATTACTATATATATATATTTCTATATATATTATTAACACACTATTATTAATTATTTATTTCCTATACATAAATAGAAATTTTTGTGGTTTAGGAAGTTATTACATATTACATATTAAACGATGACCTGCTTATTGGGTGAAAGTAATAAATATCTCGGTAGTTTGGTTTGTTATTACACAAGAATGTCCTAAGTAGTGTTTTTGTATAAATTATTTATAATTTAATTTTAAAAAATGCCTACTGTAAAAGATTTAATTTCTTTACTGTTTAATTTCAGAAGCTACAAAGCTAACTAGCTTCTAACACAAGGCTGAATCCCAAATCCATCTCTAACTCCTGATCAAGGGCACTACATACAGTATTACACTCTACATAATGCACTTTAATGCTATTTGGGATTCGACCCCAGAACCCTGAGGTTAATGGAGCTGATATTGTAAAGTGTAATAAGTGTAAATATAAAGTGTTGAGTTTCTCAGGACTGTCCACCACCTCCATGGTTTATTCTCCTCACCTTCTGACTACAGACTCTCACCTCCTGTTCTTTACACTAACTGTCACTCGCTAGCTGTCAGTCACCAGCTCCACCAGTCGTGGTTAGTTAATTCCGCCAGACGTGGAAGGTATATTTGTGGGCGAAGCAAAATAACTGGTTAAATAAAAAAACAAATCATAATCAGTTGATGATAAATGGTGTTTGTTGTATAAAAGCGATATCACACTCGAGGTCGTGCTGTTGTGCTGAATATCAGCACGGCTGTGATCTCTTCAGCACCTTCATTCATATTATATTCAATACATCGAGTGTGATCTTTTTAAGTATAACACAAAAATTGATAATATACACTGTAAAAAAGAAATTGTAAATTTTACGGTAAAAAACTGCCAGCTGTGGTTACCAGAATTCTACCGTAAAAAATACGGTAGCAATGTTTTTGGTTGTACGGGACTGCACTCATTATACTGTATATTTTACAGATTTTAACTGTCTAATTAACATGTTTATGTTGTCATAAAAACAGTTTATTCCCGTCAAATTCCAGGGTTTACATTGTAACAAATACGGATCATAACCATGTTTTTTACAGCTCAGAACTGTCTAATTTAAAGATTTATGTTGTAATAATAACGGTTTATTTCCATCTTTTTTACAGCTCAGAACTCACTATACAACTTTATTCTGTATATTGGGGGGGGGGGGGGCACCTGGATGAAACCTACCAAGCACGGGGAGAACATACAAACTCCATGCACACAGAGACGGGAATAGAACCCGGACCCTGGTGGTGGAAGGCGACAGTGCTAACCGCTACACCATGCTTGCTACACAATTGCTGTCGTTGTTGTTGGACTATTTGTTTTATTATGAATAACCACAGTGAATTCATTCAGCAATCCTGTGAAAGCATCATTTTATCCCACTAGCTGGAGCTAAAAGAGATAGAAGTGACATTGCTAAGCATTCGGATTTTACTGTTAATAAACTATTAAGAGGACTTTTATACTAATTGATGAATACAAACCTAAATCAAATCATCAAAACCCATCAAAAGTTATTCTTAAAAATGTCCACCCTGACATTTGAATATTTGATGTTGAGGTGGACATTTTTAAGCTTTTTGGGCAGACAATCTAAGCATATCATTTTATAGAAGGAATTTTATTACAACTTTACACAAAAAAATGATTTTATCACAAACATGTTAAAATTGTTAATGTCCTCTGTCCTGCATTGTGGTTTTTAAGTGCACACTGCACTGGGGTGTTAAATATGTTCATGTATTCTGTGATGGGTTTGGCACAACGGGGGGCAACAACAAACACGGACGAGGTCTTACGGAAAAGGGGTAATTTTACTAAGGGAAGGAAAGGGTTAAAGGAGGGAGGAAGGGAAAAAGGGAAGGTCGTGGGAGGTGTGCACGTGCAGTTCTGGTGGGCAGTGCCCTGCTGGCATGCGGGAACAGTCTGGTGAGCCGTGGCGGCGGGCGAAGTGGCGCGTGCTAGCGGCTGTCCTTGCCACAGTGATCAAAGGGCCGCATATCATTCATAACTTTAAAGTCCTTGGGTAATGTAAATTAGACGGCTATAAACCGTAGAAAAAAATATTAAAATCCTTAAAATATACAGTATAATGAGTGCAATCCCGTATAACCAATAACATTGCTACCGTATTTTTGACGGTAAATGTCTGGTAACCACAGATGCCAGGTTTTTACTGTAAAATTCACAGTTTATTTTTTACAGAGCAGATATTTTTCTGATTTTTAAAGGTTTAGTAAAATATAAACTGATGCTTCATGATATTCGTAACAAATACCTTCTCTGAGAGTTTCATTTTTATAAATACACTATATCATAAATTCTACTGCAATAAACCATATTTTCATATGTTTTTAACTGTTAAATTTAAGGCCTTACTCTGTAAAACTAATTACAGTTTTTCACTGTAAATTCTACGGTTATCCCAAGTTTTGTGAAATACGGTTTTATTCTGTAGCATTTATACGATATTTTACTGTTAAATTATTAATTATTGTTTTTAAAATTATTGTTTTATATATATATATATATATATATATATATATATATATATATATATATTTTTTTTTTTTTATTAATTAATTTTTTTTAAAAAGATGATTACCCTTCGATATAATTCTAGTGATTATTGTCAGGTTTGTTTTTTATCTCCATGCTCACTCTGAACTCTTGACCTCCCAGAGTCATGCTCTATGGATTTCAACCATCCCTGCTGCTCTGTTACCATGGTAACACGGAGACACTGAGGAGCGGTGACACGCCAGAGGTTGCTTCCTGTCTCCCGATGAGAAGCGGCGCGAGCAGGCTGACGGTTCGGCTCTGACAGCCCGCTGTTACTGAACTCAGCCTTCAATCTCGTGTCGCTGCGCATCGCCACTGCTACAGGGAGCAATTCAGCTCACTTAAAAGTAAACTAGGCTGCAATTTCCTTCCCTCGGTGTCTGATGAATAGAGGCAGAGGCCTTTTGTCAGAGCAGGATGTTCCAAGCAGCCGGAGCTTCAGCTGCCTGAGACATGAATCATTTCTCTTTCTTAGAGATCTGTAGACGTCCACGTACTGAAGCTCCGTATGAGCAGGAAGTCATTACACAGCATTTACTGCAGATCTCACCGCTGCTGAGTTCTGCGCTCTGATTGGTCGGAAGGTGTTGATTAATTCTCAGCATAAACACTTTATATTAGTGCCCTCGTTCTGATACGGTATCGTTTCTATAGCAACGGCTCATTTTTATCTAAAAATGGATTTCAAATGCCCGGTAATAACTCCATGTTCTGTCACCTTAGAGGAGTTTTGTGGTTTCTCTGTAACAAATTGTATTTTTTCATTTTAAAAGAGAGTAAAGTCAGGCTGAGCTTAGAGCTCATATAACTTTTAGTGTTATTGAATAATAAATAAAACATTTTTGATAAATTAGTATAAGAATAATTACACACAAGGAGGTGTGCTTTTTTAGGAAAGTAATCAACTTTAGGATATTGTACTGTAACAGCACGACTGTCTTTGGTGTATGAAATGAAAAGTGATATACAGTCAGTCACGTCTCCGGTCGGTAAAGTGACACTTTGTAATAATCTACACTGTTATTTTTCTCCCTGTTCATCATCTCCGGTGTGGAAACGATCAGAAACGCTTCACTCCATCGAGCGAGCGGCGCTATCGATTAGCACTCGCGATTCAGCCCAATCAATCTCCATCACCCGGTGGCCATTTTTCCCATTATGTTTCATTTCAGAGACAGACTGATGATCCTCACGCGGTCCTGAAGGCCGCTGAGAACCACGGGGCTCTTTTCCATCAAAATGAAATATGAAGCAAACAAACAAACAAACAAACAAACAAACAGTTCCCATCATTGTTTATGCAAATCATATATGCAATAAACAAACGCAGAGTATACGAAAGCTTATAAACGTTCAGGTCCGGGAGAGTTTTTGTTAAATCCTGAATAACATTATTGTTGATTGCCTCTGCTATTAATCAGAGTTCTGAACTAAACACATTCTGGTGTTTCTACCTGATAAAACACAGAAACCCGGAGCATCCAGAGTCCTGAGTGCATCATCCAGCACGATCCTGTTCCTAGTCCACCACTGTTGACTGTAATGACGAGAACTTCACACTAGGGGGCACTGCTGTAGGAGAACCTGGAGGAAACACACTAACCTTCACACACACACACACACACACACACACACATGAGGAGAGATTCGAACCCTCAGCCCTGAAGGTGTGATGCGACAGGGCTAACTACTAATCCTAGACATCACATCCATCTTCATATAAACATAAATGTGAAGCGACTGACTGTGACGTTTCCATGTTAGACGTCTCGTCTGTAACTCCAGTTGGTATTAATGACTAAACCAGCTAGCATGGACTTTTTATATATATTTATTAATTTTTAGTTCAGTTCAGTTCAGATGAGTGAAGCAGCTGATCTTGAATGAAACACAGCTCTATAATAATCAGAACACCGCGCATTAAATTCATTTAGCTGACTAATGATAAAAGAACTCTATTAGGGGGAATTTAAAAGCTAACTCTAACGTAACTCTAATCTTTCTCCTTCACGTCACGACTCGTCGGCTCTCCGGCTCGATGCGACCGACTCATCTCGCACGCCGAGAGTTTTTGATCAGGAGAAAATGAGTATTGACTTTCCATTCGCACGAGAGCACCAGAGTGGGACTTCAGGATTAAACTCCAACACGGCGCTTACGTCCCACCGCGGCTCGCTCGGGTCCGAGGAGAAATGAAGCTGTCAGGGAACACGATCCTGACGTATGGGGGGGATGAAGAGATTCGCTGCTGCATCACTAATGACAGAAACGTCCAGAGTGAAGGAAGTACAAGGTGCTTTAATGTGTCACATGGTTTTATTGTGAGACTTTAACGCGCTTGATGATGTTTTTGTGGGGTGAGAACACTGCAATCACACACGTGTGCAGGTCCAATCAAACTGGAGTGAGGGAAGGTGATTGGATTCGATCCTGAATCGATTCTACCGCATGAAGTGAAGCCAACAGGCTGTAGATTTTGTGCCGCAGGTGACATTTTTATGTGGAGCCGAAGGACCGAGCGGCGGACGGACCTGTAGGAACGTCATTACTTTATTTATAATTTATATACATTTAATCTTATATTTAATATAGTGGCACTTTCTCGTTTTTTACCATTTGCACTTGTCTGCACAGATATTCACTACTGTATTATTCACCTTTCTCACTTTTATTAAATGGTGTGCAGTAGTTTCACTAAATAAGTACAAGTTTATTTTCCAGCTCTTGCTTTCAGACAGGAACACCAGGATGAATTTAAACCAGGTTGTTTGATTTGTGAATTCGGATGGTCATGTGATCACTCGCCATCTTGAAGACGGTGTTTAAATGGTTAAAGATGTTAGCATTATACACATTTAATCAGCATTCAGGATCACACATGTATAGAGATATAAACGGTATATTATACATTTATATCAACAGCTAAGCTCTTTGACAGGCGGCTAACAGCGATTACAAATATGTTTTTCCAACAACTGTCTGATGTTTTGATTTGGACTGGATAAAAAAGCAGGAGGAAATTTGATATGCGTTTGTATAACAAACATCAGAAAATTGGATTTTAAATAAGTCCTACTAAGTGTGATTTCTATTCTGATGAGATAATGTAAAAAAATGTAGTTTGGAATGTTGTCTACGTAACAAAAGGGGCGGGGCCATCAGGGACACTCACGGTCCTAAATTTTCGAAATGGCTGGCAAAGTGATAAAAACCAGAACTATACTGTAGACACACAAAAAAATCTAAAGGAGGTCATAATTATATATAACTAACAGAAGCTAGCCAGTGGGCGTGGTCAGGGCGGAGCCAGAGAAGACATAAAGCTTTACACTTTTTAATTAACAACAATTTTTCGACGCCCCTATCCAGACACAACTGTACATCTGCGCAGTTGGGGGTTAAGGTCCGTCCTCACGCACCCAACAGTAGCAGCTTTGTGGTTCTGGTGTTTGAACCTGTGACCTGCTGAGCAGCCGTTTGATGTCTTGGTGACTGAGCTCCCCCTGCTGGAATGTAGGAGAAAACGGGAGGAAACTCAGGAAACCCACTAAGCACATAAAAGAACAGGACAAACTCCACACACACAGACCCGAGGTGGGAATCGAACCCGCGACCCTGAGTTGTGAACCCACAGTGCTAACCACAACGCCATACGCAATACTTCATAACTATCACGTCATGACATCGTATAGATTTTCTCTTTTACTTATTCCCATGTAAAGACGTAATTACAACATGTTTCAGTCATGAAAAAACGATTTAAATACCTAGACTACTAACCACGAGAGAGGATAAATGAGGCTCTATTTCCACCAGGACTGTTTATTTTACAGCCCGCTCTGCTCTGTGATGACCTTGAGCGAGCGAACACAAGTCTAGCAAATACAGCACACATTATTATTATTATTATATTTTTTTCCAGCAGAATGCACTTCTGATAAAAGCACAGATTTGCAGTCTGTAGAGAAACCTCCTGTTTGAGGCGAATGGAAATAAACCGCCATGACCTTCAGCTTTATTCTGCTTTATTAAAAAGCCGCTGCAATCCAGCGTCTGCCCTTTGTCTTTACAGCATAGACGCGGACCGACACGCTCTCACGCGGGATCACGTGTTCTTGTCATGTTTCCTCTTAGTGCTGTGTTACTGAGTTCAAAACAGAATAAAACCGACAGAACTTCTTCAACAACGCCACATTTACAGTAATCGAGGTGTTAAAGGAGGAGTGGGGGGGGGGGGGGGGCTCATGAGAGGGTGTAAAAAGGGGAGGGAATGTGGCTGTAGTGAAGAGTTACGCCTGTAACACAACCGGAACATTTTATGTTATTCTTGTGTAAAACAGCTGTACTGAATAGTCACTCCTGGAACACGTTCATTGTGAATAATCAGCACCGTAGCAAATCTGTAGTGAATGATTACAGGTCGTCCCTGACTTATGAACGAGTTCCATTCCGGGAGCATGTCCGTAAGTCCGATTTGTTCTTAAGTCCGACAAAGTTAGTCTTTGACATGAATACACAATGTAAAGCATAACAAACCACTCAACTAAACCTCTGTCCCCTTTCCCCACACTGCCACCATGTGGCCAAAAACCATAACTACGCCTTAGGAAATGAATCTCATGTGTCGAATGCAACAGTGTTTAAATCGTGAGGATAATCCCAGACGTCAGTTTGTCTCAGAGTTTTTTCCAAAATTATTATTATTCACCATCAGGACAGCTTTACAGGACAGATATTTTCTATCATCTGTGACACTGTGACACAGCTGTAGTGAACAATTACTCCTGAAATGAAGCTCGTAATGAACGATGACTCCTGTATCACCGCCGTTAGTGAACAGTGCTGTTTGAACACAGCCGGAGAAAGTTGTGATTCTGTTACGTCAGGTTTTCAGTGCAAGTGATAAAGTGTGAGTTATTAACCAACAGCTGTCACTCTACTCATTTTTATTGCTCATAAATCAGGTGCTAAATGTGTGTGTGTGTGTGTGTTTATGCGCCCTGTGTGCATTCAGTTTAAATTAAAATGAGAGCGTAATTACTTTCACACTCAGGAAGCTGAAATTGTTTTATGAACACAAACTGGCGTTAAGATGAAACGGTGATGATTTACTGGCCTGGTTGGGGGCTGTGGGGGGGGGTAGGGGGAGGGGGAGGGGGGGCTGCATGATGTAGAGACCTTTATTACAGTTCTTTACTTGTCGGTATATATATATACTGTATATCCAGCTCCAGTCCTGCAGGGTCGCAGTCCAGAGTCCAGTCTGTAACTCAGCAGCACCCAAACACACACGCTGAACCTGGTGGTTAACTATGGCGTTATATTCCTGCCACAATTCTGAGCGCGTGGTTTCACATTTTGAGAGCAGACAAACCACTCTATGGGCGTGCAATGTCGTGACTTCTCGATTCTGTGCGCGTTGTAAATAAAGTTGGATAAGTAAAGCGAGCGAGTTGAATTTTTATACGACGTGTCTTCAGTGAGTATTTAATTACTTATTTTTGTATTTTATTGAATTAAGTATTAGAAATTCCCGTTTCGTTTATTGGAAGCGTGTCATGAAACAATGTGACAACATAAAAATATAATAAACGAAACAGGTATTTCTAATACTTAATTCAATAAGTAATTAAATACTCACCGAAGACACGTCGTATAAAAAATCAACTCGCTCGCTTTACTTATCCATCTTTATTTAAAACGCTTCCGTTAAGCAGTTGATCCACTTGATTGGAGGAGAAACAGCCAATCAGAAGTAGTGTGTGGAAGTCTTTGATTGGCTGGTTTTGTGACAGTGTTGTAACGCTGGACAATGTTGAGCGAGTGTACAGACAGAGTCGAGCGCGCACAGAATCGAGAAGTCGCGCGAGGGCGGAGAACACGCTGAGCGAGCAGGGGAGACACCACACGCGCAGAATCGAGCTGTTGAGCGCCGCAGGTCAGACATTGCTCGACACATAGAGTGCTTTATCTGCTTTCAAAATGTCAAACCACGCGCTCAGAATTGTGGCAGGGATATAACGCCATAGTTAACAGGTTGGATAAAGCTGTGTTTGAGCAGAAGAATTACAAACTGTGTCGAACACTGAACCTCCAGGACTGGAGCTGAAGATCCCTGCAGCAGACAGACATGTTTTTAACCACGCAAATATAAAACGCAATATAAAACAACCCCTTTGTTGTAATTCTGGATTCCTTACAGTAGTCTAGCTAGTGATGGAACCCGTTTAACTCACCGGGGAACGTTGATGTAATTTCTCTCATCTGTCTGTCTTGAGATCTCTCTATGACTTATATGTTAATGACTTGATGTTCGTGGCATACCGTATGTGACACAGAGAACCTCTGCTCTGTTTGCTGAATGGCGAGTGTATCGAGGTACAATGAGATCATGTTGCCTTCAGCGTGTGTTCAAAAGCTATTTGATTTTTGCATTCGTTTTTTGTAATATCGGTATCCAGAATTGGTTTCATATCGCTTCTGGAGCTAATTAAATTTGTATGCAGAGGTTCCGCTGTGTTAGTAAACATGTCTGAGACACAAATAACCAATCAAACCAATTTAAAAACATTTCTAATAAAGGTTCCTCAATTTCTAAAGATGTTTCCAGGGGTCAGGAATATGTTTGTAGCTTCCTAAACTATTTCTTCCAGTACCAGAGTTCCTGTAGAGTTCCACTAAGTTATGTGTTTAATGTTATGAAAGCATTACATTGTGTTATTATAAGTTATTATAAATAAGTTCTTAGACCATGTTAACTGAACAAGTGTTAACGTTATGGAAGTTAAGCTTGTTAACGTGGTGTACACGACTGCACTGCTGCTGAATCAGAAGCTATTTACTGAATCTCTCGCTGTTTCAGATCCTAAACGATAAAAATCCCAAAGCCACAATATTAATCACAATCCTGCAAACTGCATTAGGAGATAAAACCTCCATCGAGCAGAAGGTGTAATCAATGACCTCAGTGCAGCTTGGTTTGTTCTACACCTGTGGTTTTAATGATTTATCAATGCTCTACTATTAATCTTCTCCTCACCTTTTATTATTTATTACTCTCTACTTATAATAAGCTTCCATCAGAACCAGGACTACACACTACCATCCTTCTGGCTTCAGAAAGAACCACGGTTTTACATTTTTGTACCAGAATTATTAAAATCTATAAATCTAGATGTTAAGCTTCTGTAACCCAGCTGTTATAGACAACTAATCAACAATGTGGACTTTAGTGCTACTGTACATGTACATGTGCATCTTCACAGGCTGAGCTCGAGACTCACTGCCTCACCAGTGTGACGTTTAATTCTGTTCATCTAAAACGAGTCAACATGCTGATTTGGGTTCGTGCGAATGAGACAGAAGTGAAAACATCAGGGAAGAGGAAGCGCTGTGAAGAGTAAAGTGAAAGACATAATCTCCCCTCGACACATCAAAGACGTGGCGGTGTCATTTCGGATGGAGCTCCGACACGCAGCCGTTATGGCGACTGTCACGTCTCATGATGCAGAAAGAACCTTAACTGATTGGATGACCTTGGCAGAACTAATTTGCATAATTCCCAGTGGCCCTTTTACTGCAGTGACAGCGTGACGTTATCAGTCAACTAAAGCACAGAAATGTTCCCACACAAACACACACACATACACACACACACATACACACAGAGCAGGACATAAACAGCAGCATCTGTTTTGTAAATTGCATAATGAGTGTAATTGTATCAGTAATAGATTGAAATATTGATGATTAACAGACAAAATGTGTTTTATAGACAACGCAACTACAGGAAATTATTAAAAGGCATAAATATTACAGAGCATCATTTCATAATAGGTACAGTGTAAGAGGTTACAGCACCTATAGTACCGATGTCACGTGTCATGAACAGCGCCTACATTACTGATATCACGTGTCATGAACAGCGCCTACATTACCGATGTCACGTGTGAGGAACAGCGCCTACATTACTGATGTCACGTGTCATGAACAGTGCCTACATTTCTGATGTCACGTGTGAGGAACAGCGCCTACATTACTGATATCACGTGTCATGAACAGCGCCTACATTACTGATATCACGTGTGAGGAACAGCGCCTACATTACTGATGTCACGTGTCATGAACAGTGCCTACATTTCTGATGTCACGTGTGAGGAACAGCGCCTACATTACTGATGTCACGTGTCATGAACAGCGTCCACATTACCGATGTCACGTGTCATGAACAGCACCTACATTACCGATATCACGTGTGAGGAACAGCACCTACATTACTGATGTCACGTGTCATGAACAGCACCTACATTACCGATGTCACGTGTGAGGAACAGCGCCTACATTACTGATGTCACGTGAGGAACAGCACCTACATTACCGATGTCACGTGTCATGAACAGTGCCTACATTTCTGATGTCACGTGTGAGGAACAGCACCGACATTACCGACGTCACGTGTGAGGAACAGCACCTACATTACCGATGTCACGTGTCATGAACAGTGCCTACATTTCTGATGTCACGTGTGAGGAACAGCGTCTACATTACCGACGTCACGTGTCATGAACAGCACCTACATTACCGATATCACGTGTCATGAACAGCACCTACATTACCGAAGTCACATGTCATGAACAGCGCCCACATTACCGATGTCACGTATGAGGAACAGCGCCTACGTTACCGACGTCACGTGTCATGAACAGCACCTACATTACCGATGTCACGTATGAGGAACAGCGCCTACGTTACCGACGTCACGTGTCATGAACAGCACCTACATTACCGATGTCACGTGTGAGGAACAGCGCCTACATTACCGACGACACGTGTCATGAACAGCGCCTACATTACCGGTCACGTGTCATGAACAGCGCCTACATTACTGATGTCACGTGTGAGGAACAGCGCCTACGTTACCGACGTCACGTGTCATGAACAGCACCTACATTACCGATGTCATGTGTGAGGAACAGCACCTACATTACTGATGTCACGTGTGAGGAACAGTGCCTACATTACCGACATCACGTGTCATGAACAGCACCTACATTACCGACGTCACGTGTGAGGAACAGCACCTACATTACTGATGTCACGTGTGAGGAACAGCGCCTACATTACCGACGTCACGTGTCATGAACAGCGCCTACGTTACCGACGTCACGTGTCATGAACAGCACCTACATTACCGATGTCATGTGTGAGGAACAGCACCTACATTACTGATGTCACGTGTGAGGAACAGCGCCTACATTACCGACGTCACGTGTCATGAACAGCACGTACATTACCGATGTCATGTGTGAGGAACAGCGCCTACATTACCGATGTCACGTGTCATGAACAGCACCTACATTACCGATGTCACGTGTCATGAACAGCACCTACATTACCGACGTCACGTGTCATGAACAGCACCTACGTTCCTGGTTCTCTGTGTAAAGATGAGCACCTGCGCTCCACCTACACTGTGGAGAAAAATCCTGAACGGTAAGATCTTAACAGGTTTTAAATGTTCTATCTCTATCTCACCTTCTTTCTCACGTGGATAACTATTTAACCAGCGGTCAGATCATTGGTCTAACTAGATCTCTACAGGGACTCACCATGAGAGAAAGGGGGATGGTCATCCACAGGCCACACCCCTTTTGAGGATGTTGAGCGTCCTCTCCTGATTGGACGGTGTTAGCAGTGGCGGGACATAAATCCATAATGGCAACAAACAAAGAAGCAGAGATGTGTGCACTCTAGGAGCTCTACACTCAAATAAATAATACATAAAAAATACAAAAATTCCTCAGCAGTTTGAAAACAACCGCAGATTTTAATACACGTCTAGACATTTTACAAGCTCATTCTTTTTAATCTCTCACAATGTCTTTCCAACATTAAAAAAAAAAGAAATCTTTTTACAAGCTTAAATATTTGTTGTTATTATCCCTTTACAAATTCAAACTTTATTAACAACCTCAAAATATTTTACAAGATCAAACTCCTTTATTGTAATATGATCACAGTCTCAAACCTGTTCACAAGGTCCAAACGTTTCGGTAAAAAAAAAAAAAAGAGAGAGAGGAAGAAAAAAAAAACAACTTAAAACAGTTAGCGCTTGAATTCTTCCACATTCAGTAAAAGTGTTTTCAGTATTGCAGGGTGGAAGATGTGAAAGGAGTCTCGTGTCTTTATGAAGCTTTATGAGTTTGCCTTTTGTTAAGATGAACAACGGGGTAAATGTTTTGCCCCACAGATCAGCACTTCGAGGCAGTAAAGGAGTGTTTAGTGTACATACTGTTTGACTTTATTACATAACTATCACTGTAAAAACCGACCTTTCAGCCGACGCTGTTCACTAAAACACTGCTGTGTGAGTTTCCTTTCCTTCATCTCTACACGTGAGATAATAATCACGGCTCGTCCGTGACCGAGCCGAGTGACACGTCCACCCCGTCACACTTATTGCAGTCGTGTGAAAACACAAATAAAAACGCTTGGAGCAAGTCATGACGGAGTGGACGCGTACAACAGGACATATAATAAGGCAGATCAAAATAAATACGTTTATTTCACATGATTTTGAGTTCACAATAAGTAAAAGAGAACATCATCCTCCACGTGTGAAGACGTCTGGAGCACGATTACGGGGCGTGGACATGCTGGTGATGAGTTTACTTTAACTAGAGCATTTAGGACTTTAAGACTGATGCGGTGGATGATGAAATAAAACATTGCTGCTCGTACCATAAATGTAGTTGATCGGATAAAACACGTCAGCTTCGTAGAGAGCTTCACGTTAAAGCAAGGAGGTTAAAGTACAGAAGGTTCCTGACTTACAGCGTGTTCCGTCATGATAAACTCACTGTATGTTAAATATATATATATATAAATATGTGAAAATGCTTATAATACTGTACACGAAAGAATCCCGGATACCGTTACTAGTGCCAGGTATCAGTCCGGTACTTTGTGAATCTCCTCATACTCATAAAAACTGTTTAAAGCAGCGGAACGTTTCAGGGTTCATCGATATTTGGACTCGACGCGTCACCCCAACGTCCCTCACCAGTTAAATGAAGAGTTTACTCCACCAGGAGGCGCTCTGCAAACTTAAAATGCAATTTCTGTGTTCACGCACAGAAGCTAAATTTATAACAAAACATCCAACAAACACTAGTGACTAACAGGCAGGCTGGGCGCTGTGGCTCGCTGTTGCCACCTATCATCATGACAGAGTATTGCAAATCCATATCGCTGCCATGAAAATGAAAAATTCCAATAAATCGTCCAGTTAATACTGAAAGTGAATCCCAAAGTGAGTCAAATTGAATCAACTGGAGTCCATGTAAGCCTCTGATTTAGCATAGTGCGGATTGCATAGCCAAGTCACAGTGCTGCCGAGCAAAAATAAAGTAAAAAAAACGAGAGAGCAAAAAAAAAAAGAGAATAATAATCTTTACTACAAACAATTAACGCTTGGACTGCTGCTAAATTTTCTTCTTTTTATTTCACTTGAAGTCATGTGTGCAAACACTGAGTGTGTGATAATTTTTTTGTTTTATATGAACGTATTTATCCTGTGATTCGTTTATTATTCATTTTGTCGCCCAGTTTTTTGTCCGCACCCCATTTTTGTTTGTCTTTGTAATTGAATGTTCAATAAAAGGCTATTAGCAAAAAACAAACAAACAAAAAAACATGTTTCAGCTGATCAACTACATTCAGGGTAAGAGATCAATACATATGAATGAATGAATGAGAAACATACACACATCTAATCCAATGCATAAAATCTCAGCTGCTAATATAATCAGAACCGGATGTAAGCGACATTTTGGCTGATGAGTGTTTTAGGCTCGTTTGTGTTACAGCATTATTTCTCTTCCTCTTCATATTTAAAAGGTGTAAAAACAAATCTCTGCAGTTTTTCACATATGTGGGTTCAGCTGGTGGTGATAATGAAGCTGTTATTACAGTGACAGACAGAATGTGTGTGTGTGTGTTGGAGTGTTTACACATTTATTAACATATGTGAGTGTGTTGTAGTGTTAGTGTGTGTTTGGACACGTGTCTCTGCCTTGAACTCCAGGTATCGACTCTCTGGTGTGAATTAAGTTACAGTTCAAAGTCCTTCGTATGTAGCGCTAAGATGATGGTGTAGCGTTACCCTGCGTTCATGCTAGCTCACACTGCTATTTTAGGTTGTAGCTAAATGCTGACTGTAGCTAAGCTAATTAACGTGGACCTGATCTTATAGACACACACACACACACACTCCACTTCATACAAATGGCTCTTTCCTATCGTACATTCCTGAACCTGATCTGTCTAGAGCGAGAGTAGAACTGTCCTGAGCTGTCCTGAGCTGTCCTGCAGTCTTGATGGATCTTTGTCTCTCGTCTGACGTGGCTTAAATTATCATCATTTTTATTCTACTCCCTGTGTAAAAGGTTTTTCTCGAGCGCTTCAGTAGTGACGGCTCAGAGACGTCCATGTGAACAATAAACAAGGAATTTACTATCTGTTCGTAAACTACAATCATTTCTACAATCCAAAATTAAATGACGTATGAGATGCTATGGTTTGTCTTTTGTTGACTACATTTTAAATTTTTGAGTCTGATCCAAAGTTTGTTTTTGATGAACTTTAAATTCCTGATAAAGGCCACTTTTTGTGGGTGTGGCCTATCATCTTTTGGCTCCTGATATGAAATGGCAGTATATATACACGTCATACAGTAATGTCAGTATGATTAGCTTTTTTGTTTGTTTGTTTATTGACTACAGAATGCAGTTAAATGTGACATTTGTGCCAATTTATTTCAGGTCTATTTACACCGTGCTTTCAACAAAGGTGTAAAGAACCGAGGTTTCTGAGGATCTGACAGCCTATATAAGGATAAGAACTGATATAAGGAACCCACTAGAACCAATCACATGGATTTGTTGCTTTCCAACATCATGGCTAATGTTTATAACTTTGACTGTCTGTGTGAATTAAAACATGGATGGTCGGCTAAATGGCGGCTGCTTTGTCAGACACTAGTGTGAACGCAGGGTTACACAGTGTGTAGACCAGTTTGGGCCGTTCCTTTGTTGTGTGTGTGTGTGATAGCTGGTTAGCAGGTGTGTTACCCAGTTGGAGTGTGTGTTAGCTGGTGTTCATGTTGAACTTTGAGGTGACCTGACCCCTCACTGATCAGCTGATGAGGTCATGAAACAAGATTGGAGGGCAGATGTAGAGGAGAAGTCGAGGTGTTGAGACAGAACTCGTCACGTTTAAACGCTGTGTGTAGACGTCTGGAACAGTAGGTTCTGTCTGTGCAGTCTGTGCTGACGAAGGACGTTTCTTCACCGCTTCCTCTTCAACAGTCCGTAAGTATGATTGTTTTATACGTCTTTACCGTCTCATCGTAACGGCCTGCTGATAAAAAAAAAAAGCGTCTCAGCCTCTTGAGGAGTTCGGGCTGAGCACACACACACACACACACACACACACCGCCGTGACCAGTCAGTCTGTCATTGAGACTGAGAGGAGGCAGTGTGTCCCTCAGCTCCCTCAGTGTCTGGGGTGTTTAATCCAGTTCCGAATCATCCACTTCTGCCCTGAGCAGCGCTGCATGACCAACCGCAGCCCAAAACTCGCCTCCTTAGACATCTCCACTTCCAGACAGCGGCCACTGTCTCTGTTTATGATCGGACCGTTCTAAACAATGAGGAATATAAACAGTGTTTAATAATTATCTCACTTAACTTTTTTTCATCTATTAGTCAGCTTTCTATGTCTGTCTTTGTGTCTGACTTCATGCCTTTCTGCATGTACTGTAACTAAGTCTGTCTGGAACTTGGTCTGTCTGCCTTCATCTCTGTCTTTCTGTGATCATAAGTGTCTGCATCACAGTCTGCATCTTTGTCAGTCTATCTGTCTACATTTCTACATCTCTTTCTGTTAGTCTGTCTGTCTGCATTTCTGCATCTCTGTCTGTCTCTCTGTATGACAATCATCAGCTGTTCTGGATATTCAAACCTAATGATTAATTTTTGTTCCTCATTATTAAATCTTATAAACACTGAATAAATGTAATTTAATATTATATAAATATAAAACACGCCCCTCCCCTTTAGACCCTCCTGTGCAGAACAGTCGATTGTCTGGTTACAGAGTAAATAATTCACTGTACCTGTGTGAAATCCCAAAGTCTCTGTGAGGATCGTGACACTGTGTCACATTTCTTTAGGCTCGGCGTTCGACCCCGCCCATCGTCGATCAGGCATTTGGTGTCTGGTAGGAACGTGGTGGAGCCCAGGGGTCCTAACTGCAGCAGGCCCTCTGTAGAGTAGCGGGCTAACTGAAAGAGGAAATAAGAGGAAAAGCAAATCTATAAACTTCCTGCTGTTCAGAAAAACTAACCAAAGCAGCATGATTTGATCTGAGGCGATTTCTATTACAAACAAGTGAATAAGAACAGAATAGCGTTCCACTGAGAAGCTCGCGAAGCCCCGGCGCTCTGAGCTCTTCAGATTCATTACTGAGTTGAATAAACTTTTATTTATCCCCAAGGAGGCAATTAGTGGCTGCACATATTGATTCTCATCATCAGAACAGCAGAAGAGACACAACGTTCATCACAGTAACAACCGTTTAGTGGACGCTCTCGTCCTGAGAAGTACTTAAAGAGTCTGAAAAGTTCTAGAAAGCAAAGCATCAGGATAGCACTTTCTGTAGAATTCAGAGGTCAGAGGTCATGAATGCACATTTCTACAGGAGTGGAGCGTTCTAAAATAAACGCACCATTTGTAATTTGTAAATGTTTTCATAGTGACGGGAACATGTTACACACACACACACACACACACACACACACACACACACACACGCGCGCGCACACACACACACACACACACACACACACACACACACACACACACACAGCAAAGCTTGCTGACTTCAATCACTTTTTTGTTAACTACCATTACTTGTGGTCGAGAAATCGCCAACATCACTATGCTATGCTACATCTGTAATATTTACCCCCCTACCCACCTCTACATCATTTACCCTCCTACGCACCTCTACATCATTTACCCCTCTACCCACCTCTACATCAATTACCCCTCTACATCATTTACCCCCCTACCCACCTCTACATCATTTACCCCCCTACCCACCTCTACATCATTTACCCTCCTACCCACCTCTACATCATTTACCCCTCTACATCATTTACCCCCCTACGTACCTCTACATCATTTACCCTCCTAACCACCTCTACATCATTTACCCCCCTACCCACCTCTACATCATTTACCCCTCTACATCATTTACCCCCCTACGTACCTCTACATCATTTACCCTCCTAACCACCTCTACATAATTTACCCCCCTACCCACCTCTACATCAATTACCCCTCTACCCACCTCTACATCATTTACCCCCCTACCCACCTCTACATCATTTACCCCTCTACATCATTTACCCCTCTACCAACCTCTACATCATTTACCCCCCTACCCACCTCTACATCAATTACCCCTCTACCCACCTCTACATCATTTACCCCCCTACCCACCTCTACATCATTTACCCCTCTACATCATTTACCCCTCTACCAACCTCTACATCATTTACCCCCCTACCCACCTCTACATCAATTACCCCTCTACCCACCTCTACATCATTTACCCTCCTACCCACCTCTACATCATTTACCCCTCTACATCAATTACCCCTCTACCCACCTCTACATCATTTACCCTCCTACCCACCTCTACATCATTTACCCCCCTACCCACCTCTACATCAATTACCCCTCTACCCACCTCTACATCATTTACCCCCCTACCCACCTCTACATCATTTACCCCTCTACATCATTTACCCCTCTACCAACCTCTACATCAATTACCCCTCTACCCACCTCTACATCATTTACCCCCCTACCCACCTCTACATCATTTACCCCTCTACATCATTTACCCCTCTACCAACCTCTACATCATTTACCCCCCTACCCACCTCTACATCAATTACCCCTCTACCCACCTCTACATCATTTACCCTCCTACCCACCTCTACATCATTTACCCCTCTACATCAATTACCCCTCTACCCACCTCTACATCATTTACCCTCCTACCCACCTCTACATCATTTACCCCCCTACCCACCTCTACATCATTTACCCCTCTACCCACCTCTACATCATTTACCCTCCTACCCACCTCTACATCATTTACCCCCCTACCCACCTCTACATCATTTACCCCTCTACCCACCTCTACATCATTTACCCCCCTACCCACCTCTACATCTTTTACCCCCCTACCTACCTCTACATCATTTACCCCTCTACCCACCTCTACATCATTTACCCCACTACCCACCTCTACATCATTTACCCCCCTACCCACCTCTACATCATTTACCCCCCTACCCACCTCTACATCATTTACCCTCCTACCCACCACCTCTACATCATTTACCCTCCTACCCACCTCTACATCATTTACCCCTCTACATCATTTACCCCCCTACGTACCTCTACATCATTTACCCCTCTACCCACCTCTACATCATTTACCCCCCTACCCACCTCTACATCATTTACCCCTCTACCCACCTCTACATCATTTACCCCCCTACCCACCTCTACATCATTTACCCCTCTACATCATTTACCCCCCTACGTACCTCTACATCATTTACCCCCCTACCCACCTCTACATCATTTACCCTCCTACCAACCTCTACATCATTTACCCCCCTACCCACCTCTACATCATTTACCCCTCTACATCATTTACCCCCCTACACACCTCTACATCATTTACCCCTCTACCCACCTCTACATCATTTACCCCCCTACCCACCTCTACATCATTTACCCCTCTACATCATTTACCCCCCTACGTACCTCTACATCATTTACCCCCCTACCCACCTCTACATCATTTACCCCCCTACCCACCTCTACATCATTTACCCCTCTACATCATTTACCCCCCTACCCACCTCTACAACATTTACCCCCCCTACCCACCTCTACATCATTTACCCCTCTACCCACCTCTACATCATTTACCCCCCTACCCACCTCTACATCATTTACCCCTCTACCCACCACCTCTACAACATTTACCCCTCTACCCACCTCTACAACCTTTACCCCCCTACCCACCTCTACATCATTTACCCTCCTACCCACCTCTACATCATTTACCCCCCTACCCACCTCTACATCATTTACCCCTCTACCCACCTCTACATCATTTACCCCCTACCCACCTCTACATCATTTACCCCCCTACCCACCTCTACATCATTTACCCCCCTACCCACCTCTACATCATTTACCCCTCTACCCACCTCTACATCATTTACCCCCTACCCACCTCTACATCATTTACCCCCCTACCCACCTCTACATCATTTACCCCCCTACCCACCTCTACATCATTTACCCCTCTACCCACCTCTACATCATTTACCCCCTACCCACCTCTACATCATTTACCCCCCTACCCACCACCTCTACATCATTTACCCCTCTACCCACCTCTACATCATTTACCCCCATACCCACCTCTACATCTTTTACCCCCCTACCCACCTCTACATCTTTTACCCCCCTACCTACCTCTACATCATTTACCCCCCTACCCACCTCTACATCATTTACCCCTCTACATCATTTACCCCCCTACCCACCTCTACATCATTTACCCCCATACCCACCTCTACATCATTTACCCCCCTACCTACCTCTACATCATTTACCCCCCTACCCACCTCTACATCATTTACCCCCCTACCTACCTCTACATCATTTACCCCCCTACCCACCTCTACATCATTTACCCCTCTACCCATTCATTCATCTTCTATACTGCTTAATCCTGTGTTCAGGGTCGCGGGGGACCTGGAGCCTATCCCAGGAGACTTCGGGCACTAGGCGGGGTACACCCTGGACAGGGTGCCAATCCATCGCAGGGCACACACACACACACACACACTCACACACCCAATCACACACTACGGGCAATTTAGGAACGCCAATTAGCCTAACCTGCATATCTTTGGACTGTGGGAGGAAACCGGAGTACCCGGAGGAAACCCACCAAGCACGGGGAGAACATGCAAACTCCATGCACACAGAGACGGGAATCGAACCCAGACCCTGGAGGTGCAAGGCGACAGTGCTAACCACTAACCCCACCGTGTCGCCAACCCCCCCACCCACCTCTACATAATTTACCCCTCTACATCATTTACTCGTCTACCGACCACTACATCATTTACCCCTCTACCCACCTCAACATCATTTACCCCTCTACATCATTTACCCCTCTACCCACCACTACATCATTTACCCCTCTACCCACCTCTACATCATTTACCCCCCTACCCACCTCTACATCATTTACCCCTCTACATCATTTACTCGTCTACCGACCACTACATCATTTACCCCTCTACCCACCTCTACATCATTTACCCCCCCAACCACCTCTACATAATTTACCCCTCTACATCATTTACTCGTCTACCGACCACTACATCATTTACCCCTCTACCCACCTCAACATCATTTACCCCTCTACATCATTTACCCCTCTATCCATTCGTTAGTTTTAAACTCTCTAGTTAAGTCTCGCTGAAGAATCTCGTCACGTCTTCTTTCCTTATCCTTCCTCTGTCTGTCACCTGTTTTGATTTATTATGTTTAAGGATTACTCTAGGTTAATGTTGTCTCTAGACTTTGGATAATAATTAAGAAATAAACAACATGCTGATTATTAATTGAACCACCTGCTGTGCAGATGTATGGCTGCTGGGGAAGACGATTTTTTTGCCAGGCGTAATTAATTAGCTTGAATGTAAAACATACAATCATTCCGGAATCAGGAGAATCAGTAATTAATAAAAGCAAAATGTAAAAAAGTACAATACAAAAACTGTCCCTTTAATGGTAGTATAACGTGGAGACGAGTGAAGATGAAGACGCTAGCTAGACTTAAATCACGTCTTTACAAGATCATAGCTTAAATATTAGCGTTACTCTATAAGCCCTTTTCAACAGTGTGGAAAGAAAATGTTTTACTAGAGACGCTATAAGGCGAAACTGTGATTTTTTTTTTTCCGTTACCTCTTCTTAGCCAAATTACCCGGGGATCAATCCGCCTGCTGTAACACTACACTTCCCTTTTAGGATTAATAAAATACTTTATCCAATCATCGATCTATCTTAATTATTTTTGTGTAAGAATAAATGAGAATAGTGCACTTTTCATGTCCTTTAACACTTTATGTGCTCTCATATTCATAATACACATGACTCTGGTTTTGAATAAAAGCTGTTTAAAAGAAATTAGCATGACAGCAGGAGATTTTTTTTTCATCCTGAATTCCTCACAATACTCCGCTGTACTGCTGAAACATGTGAACCCAGACAAAGCTGCAGGAACCGCTCTAATTTCCTCCTCTATTCTCTTTCTGTGTTATTGTTCCAGGCTTTCTCACTTTTCTCTCACGTTTCTACGTCTAATATCGGTGAGTCCATTACTGTAAAGCAGACGTGCTGTGCTCAATAATTCAGCTGAAAGACAATATTGCACTTCAGACGCTGGGATCAGGTGGCATTCTGTGGGAAACGTAGCTCATCCTATTGTGCGCTGTAGAGAAAGAAACAATCACTCAGAGCAAATTGATGTAAACGCTGAAACAAAAAGCGGCGAAATCCATCTGCTGGTACGCGTGGCGGTTAAAGAGGAACACTGATGGGTCGCGCGATCGCTGCGCTTTAGTGATGAGACGTCATTATAACAATGAGACAGGATCAGGTGTGTGAACGCTACGGCTAATGGTTTATCATGACCTCCGCGTAATCCCTGATTATTACACACCCACTTACCGAACACGCAATATCGATTTAAAATGATCTCACTATAACAAACATCAATGATATAAAACACACAGGGAGGAAAATCGATTCAGTTACATGTCGTGATTCATTTTGATTCGATTCGCCTCACTGACTCTCAGTGATTACTTACTTGTATTAATAATTAAAATAATTAACATCACTAATTAGAGACAACGATCTCCAGGGGCGACCCGATAGATCATCATGATACCTCGGTACCGATTCTGTAAATATAACGGTTTTATATTATAACCTCCCGATTATGATATTATCACGATACCTCTGTGCCTTTATTTCCTCTATAATCCTACAGGTGGCGCATTCTAATCTATTCACACATAGGAAAAAACGACGCCCCACGTAAGCGCGACGGGAACTTACCAACATGAGTCACGTTATTTTTTAACTTCATTTCTTTTGTTTATATGTTCTGTGTCACAGAGGAACAGAGGAGGTTAATGCAATCTGCATACGCTATGCTTCTCCTCTTATTTATTTAGCTTTTGCCTTTCGTTTCTAACCCGCCTGTGTGGGGAGAGAGAGAGAGAGAGAGAGAGAGAGAGATGGAGAGAGAGAGAGAGAGAGATGGAGAGAGAGAAAGAGACGGGGAAATGAAATGATGCTGTATCGTGTAACGCAGGTCATTATTGTAATGTAATGTGCTGATACACTTTAGCTGGAGTATTTCCCTCAGGGCAGGATTACACACTTCCATTACTGAGAGAGAGAGAGAGAGAGAGGGAGAGAGAGGGAGAGAGAAAGGTCACCGCAAAAGAGACAAAAGAGAGAGAGAAAATGGTAATAAGAAAAAGGAGCAATGAAAGGAGAGGAGAATAAAGACAGATCATGAGGGACAAATAGACTGACAGGTGGAGAGAGAGAGAGAGACAAAACAAAACAGACAGAGAGACAGAGGGAGAGAAGAACTGAGAGACTGAGGGAGAATAAGGGAAAGAGCTAGAGAGAGAGAGAGAGAGAGAGAGAGAGAGAGAGAGAGAGAGAGTGATGTTACTATTTACTGTTGATGTTATTAAATTATTATAGTTATTATATTATATATTATTATTCAAGATTGAGAGTTTAAGAGAGAGAAAGAGAGACGGAATGAATGAAAGACAGAAAAAAAAACCCAGACAGACATAGATGGAAAGGAAGGGACAGAGACATTATTACATATGAGGAGACAGAGACAGACAGGACAAAAAACAGAGAGAAAAAAGCAAGATAGACAGAACGAGGGACAGAATAGCAGAGAAGTGCATAGTGAGATGGAACGATGGCTACAGAGATATCTGTGTGTGTGTGTGTGTGTGTGTGTGTGTGTGTTCAGTGAGCCGTGTCTTTAACGAAGCAGCAGCAGTGTAACAGTAAAGAGGAAATCGATGGTGCGAAGGCGACTCCAGTTCGTGTGCAGTGGACTGATAAACACACTGAGTAAAGCTGACCTCAGATACACACACACACACACACACTCACACACACTCACACACACACACACACTGGATCAGGAAGCAGCACACTACACCTGAGTCTCTGTTACATGTGTGTGTGTGTGTGTGTGTGTGTGTGTGTGGATACACACAGTGTTAACGCTCCTCTGTCCTGAAGACGTGGGAAAGTCACGGCTTTATCACTGACACTGGAGACTCCTTACACACACACGTTACACAAACACATGGACGTCTCCGTGAATGAGCCGTAACTATAGAAACCAGAACCTGTCAGATCGAGCGCATTAATATAAACCTGCGCTACTGTCAGGGCGGCTGTTAGAGAGAATTAATCAGCACCAATGAGGGGGCGGGACTCTTACCTGAGACGACATGCCGTGACAGGGGTAAAGTATCGCCCTGTTATCGTCCTCTGAGCCTTGATCCAGGCAATAACCACTGGCTTTACTGTTCCTCACCTGCACGCACACAAACACACACACACATAGATTGAAGCTCTCACTGAACCATTTATACACAACATCAGTCACTCATTCATTTAGTCATATTTACATTTACATTTAGGCATTTGGCCGACGCTCTTATCCAGAGTGACTTACATTTTTATCTCATTACACACCTGAGCAGTTGAGGGTTAAGTTGAGGCTCAAGGGCCCAACAGTGGCAACTTGGTGGTTGTGGGGTTTGAACCTGGGATCTTCCGAACCGATATTTTTGTTTAGATTTGTATTATTTTTGTACACTTACATACAGTGCTGTGAAAAAGTATTTGTCCCGTTTTGCTTTTTTTATTTTTGCATATTTGTCACATTTAATGATTGGGATCATTAAACTAATTTAAAAATTACACACAGCTAACCAGAGTAAATAGAAACTGATGTTTTTAAATGATGATTTAATTTATTAAGGGAACAAAAGCTGTTCAAACCTGTAAAAAGTAAATCATGAATAAACTGTGATTTTTGAAAATTGTTTTAAAGTTCACTTGCCACACCCAGGCATGATTACTGCCAGATGTGCTGAATCAAGAAATCACTTAAATAGAATTTGTTTGATAAAGTAAAGCATCAGGGTCGGAAAAATGGCCTGGAGTGACCTAGTAAAAGTCCGGACTTAAATCCGATTGGGATCCTTAAACTGGCCGTTCATGCTCGAAAATCCTCCAATGTGGCTGAATTAAAGCAATTTTACACAGCAGAGTGGGACAAAATTCCTCCACAGTGACTGAGACAGTGACAGTAAGACTCAGTGCCAGTAATCGCAAACATGTGACTGCAATGGTTCCTGCCAGCGGTGGCACAACCAGTTATTAGGTTTAGGAAACTATTACTTTTTCACACAGAACCATGTATTGTAGGTCTGGACAGCTTTTTCCCCTTTATTAATACCATCATCATTTGAAGACTGTATTTTGTATTGACTCAGGTTACATGTGTGTAATATTAATGTGTTTGATGATCTCAAAAAAAAGTGTGACATATATGCAATGTAAAAAAAAATCATAAAGGTGCAAATACTTTTACATGGCATTGTTAGTCTCCTGTGTGTAAATACACAGACTAAATATAAGAAAAAAACATGACCTCTCTACTGTTTATTTTTTCATTATTGATCATAAATTGTGTGCTTCACCAGGGAGCTCAGATTAACTACCTGGTATGACATCATTAGTTACCTGGTACGACATCATTAACTACCTGGTATGACATCATTAATTACCTGGTATGACATCATTAGTTACCTGGTATGACATCATTAATTACCTGGTATGACATCATTAACTACCTAGTATTACATCATTAATTACCTGGTACGACATCATTAATTACCTGGTATGACATCATTATTTACCTGGTATGACATCATTAACTACCTAGTACGACATCATTAATTACCTGGTATGACATCATTAATTACCTGGTATGACATCATTAACTACCTGGTATGACATCATTAGTTACCTGGTATGACATCATTAATTACCTGGTATGACATCATTAATTACCTGGTATGACATCATTAGTTACCTGGTATGACATCATTAATTACCTGGTATGACATCATTAATTACCTGGTATGACATCATTAACTACCTGGTATGACATCATTAGTTACCTGGTATGACATCATTAATTACCTGGTATGACATCATTAATTACCTGGTATGACATCATTAACTACCTGGTATGACATCATTAGTTACCTGGTATGACATCATTAATTAACTGGTATGACATCATTAACTACCTGGTATGACATCATTAGTTACCTGGTATGACATCATTAGTTACCTGGTATGACATCATTAATTACCTGGTATGACATCATTAATTACCTGGTATGACATCATTAACTACCTGGTATGACATCATTAATTACCTGGTATGACATCATTATTTACCTGGTATGACATCATTAATTACCTGGTATGACATCATTAGTTACCTGGTATGACATCATTAATTACCTGGTATGACATCATTAATTACCTGGTATGACATCATTAGTTACCTGGTATGACATCATTAATTACCTGGTATGACATCATTCCAGACTGAGCAATTGGCCTAACTCTTTCCTCTGACTGAACACCTGGACACGGTTTTCCAGTTCTGTATTCTGACTGGATATGAAAATACACCTTCACAAGGGTCATGAAGAGTTGGGGGAGGGGCAGCAGCTCACTGGCATTTAAAGCTACACACACAGCATGTAGAACAGCTAACAGTGTGTTTGGATCAAAACAAAGTGCAGGGACGCCGGAATCCATCTCTTAAAGTCTAGTGTATTACTGTAGTATAAATAAACCATCTAAAATAAAGCTATTTAATTTTTTCATCAATTAAGCTCCACCTGCCAGAATTAATTGTCAGCATACAGTGTTGTTCACAAATCTTAACATGTTTTTGTATACATTTGACTATGAAACTCCACAACGAGCATATGGATGCCACATATAGTGAAATCAGGTTTAAGATTAAGATCTTTGGACGATGCAATTTCTGCCACCATCAGACCGATCAGAGTCGCAGCTCATCCCTGAGAAACGGAGGACTCGGTCCTGACTACAGTTTGTGTGTCTGTGATATTTCATCTGATCAACTTTAGCTGAAAAAAAGAAGAAGACGCCTAATAACATCATACTAGTTATGAAACAAACAAACAAACAGAAAAAACACTGCAAATACAAACAAACACTTCTTAATAATTTGCTAATGCAAATCTATGAAAAATGTCAAGTGGTTTCTACAGTACGCCTTACACACACACACTCACACACACACACACACACACACACTCACACACACACCATTCACAGGCATGTGTACACTGGTGTGTTAACGATGTTGTGATGTTGTTACAAACAGATGCTGATGATCATGTACACGCTCGGCTCGGCGTCTCGCTCGTGTCTAAACCCAGTGATGATGATGAGGAGGAGCGGTGCGTTTGATCTTCCTCCTCATTCTCTACACTGATTACGAGTCAGGACGCAAGACCACGGAGATTTTGAATAAATGGGAGATTTTATTTAAAAAGACAGTTTCTTCTTTCTCTCGTGGTTCAGTGTGTGAGCGCTCTCACCTCGCCGTACGTGATGGTGTTGTTGTAGATCCTCATCTCCGGGTAGACCTGCTGCAGGTACCAGCGGAAGCTCTTACATTTCAGTCTGTTCCTCAGCGCCACTCGCTCCGACACGTCTCCGAAATCCACACCAGGGTTCTGGAACACACACACACACACACACACACACACACACACACACTGTTTCTAAACCCTGATGTAATCTGTGTTACTACTACAGGTTCAAATACAGACTCCAATGTGATGGAGGAAAACACCATGTGTGTGTGTGTGTGTGTGTGTGTGTGCTTTCTATCAGTCATTCGGGACCCTTCTGTGTTCCTACATTAGCCTTGATGCTATGCCACTCATCAGTGGTTTAATTACAGCTAGCATCAGAGGATTGTGTTAGTGCAGTGGAGGATTATGGGATTGATGTGGAGTAATGACTGAGCTGCTCTACTCCCTGGACACGTTAGGAGTTTTGATTCATTATTAATCCTTATAAACCTAGTCAGGTTTTTAAACCACACCTCCTTCATTGGGACTGAAAGTGTATCCACACATAGGCCACACCTCTTTTTCTGGGACTTGTAGAATATACACAGCCTACTTCATTGAGACTGACAGACTATACACAGAAGCCAGAAGTCTCTCTTGTGCTGCGGAATTGTGGGTAATCGTCTCCCCTGCTGGGTCTTAGTGCTCGTCTCTTACTGGTATAATCAACATCTGTGCACGCGTGTACTGTTTACTATAACACTGTGACCACGTGTGTGTGTGTAAAACATATTTTATGTCTGTATACGTGTGTGTACTCCAAAAGTCAGTCTCATTAGAGAGGTTAAAGATCCATTTTCTCTCTCTGCTCATGGCTCAGCCTGCTGTTTGTGTCTGTGTGAGCGCGTCATTGGACACTGTGCCCCTTCACACACACACACACACACACACACACACACACACACACACACACACTGCTCTACACAGAAACACTGCTCTGTCGTGATTCTTTTCAGAGGTAAAGTGCAGGTTATTCAGTTTGTTTTATTTTTACTTTACAGCAGTGATTCCGTTAGGTTCGTTCCTTGATAAATTTTCTGATAAAACAATCTTTCCGTTAATGTGTGTGTGTGTGTGTGCGTGTGTGTGTTTGTGTGTGTGAAAAACTCAAATAAGAGAGGAGCGTGTTTTACTGTGTAAGATGAGAAGAGGGAAGGGGGGGTATAATTCCTCCTCTCCTCTTACTTTAGCTTCACAGACACACACACACACACACACACACACACACACGGGCTGTGGAATAATTTGAGTTTTGGAATACGAGCCGATTCCGAAATGAATTATGTACATGTACGTATATACAGAGGCCACGCCTTCTTCACTGTTACTAAAAGAATATATAAAGAGGCACCGCCTCCTTCACTCAGTATGGCAGAATATACATTGAGGCCACGCCTCTTTTCCTGGAGCTGACAGTTTATATATACACACAGGCCACGCCTCCATCACAGGGACTGACAGGTTAATGAGACAGAGGCCACGCCTTGCCCTGAGCGTGCCCTTTCATCAGTTTATAATTTTTCTGCTTTCTACGGTTATTATTTCATGCCAAAGTGTCTTCACGGTGTGTGTGTGTGTGTGTGTGTGTGTTTGTGTAACCAATAATGCAGTGTAAATGTCATGTTTGTTCATAAACACACACCGCACATCCGTTCAGATGAGTGTGTAATGAAATCACAGGCAAATTAAAGAGCCATTATGTGGAACCGAGAGCTGGAGTGCAGATGTGTGCAGATGTGTTTAGTGTCTCCGAGTCAGGGCTGCTCTGTGATGACGCTAATCTCACATGCTAACTGCTCATTAACTAGCAGGTCCGAATATCACAGAGTTATTAGATAATTAAACTATACTGAGTCTATATTGTTTTATTCGCGTGCGAGTTGTACAAGTAACACACTCAGTCAGGCAGAGAGAGAGAGAGCAAGGGTGACTGTGTATGTGTGTGTGTGTGTGTGTGTGTGTGTGTGTCTGGGTTGTCAGTCATCCGAGACCCTCATTGTTCCTTCATTAGCCTCGATGCTACATGGCTCATCAGAAGTGTAATTACTGCTGGTAGTGTCGGTGGCTTTGTGTTAGCACAGAGGAGGATTATGGGATTGATGCCAATATGAAGAAAAACAAAAAGAAAAACAATATCATCAACAACAATAATAATGATAAATATAGTCGCAAGCAATATTATACTATAATATAATATAATATTATATAATTAATGTATACTAATGAATTTAACCTGTTAAATACTTACACACCAGTAATGTAGCCACTACTGCTAGCATAATTAACATAATTAGCAGGATTTGCAGAGTTATCATTGCTAGCAGGACTAACATGATTAGCATCAGCGCTTACATTCATGGGAATGTTCCAGGCCATGTACACATGAGACTTGAACTCATCCATCCAGACCTCGGCAGCCCTCAGGGCGTTCCGCTTGGCGTAGTAGTCGATGTCGTTGTTGTAAGGCTTCTTAGTGCGTTCGATGTGAGCGACTCGGGCACAGGGCAAAACCTCCATACTGCCCCCACACTGCCATACCTACACACACACACACACACACACACAAAACACAGAGTTACACACACTAAATATTTCAGTTTATCACAGTCCTGAACAAAGGCAGTAAAAAACCTGAGTTTAGAAACACCTGGGAATTAGTGGAACCTGCTCGACTGCGGGAGTGTTTAGGTTTAAATGAAGAGGAAGTGTGTGTCCGAGACAAGGTTTAAGCTAAGAGTAGAAGAGTTATGTCTTGTTGTGTCCGTAGCATCTCGATACACTTACTGGTCCGGGCCCGATCGACCGTGAGAGACAAAAACACACACACACACACACACACACACACACACACAGGCATGATGTCTGAAGATCTCTGTTTATTCCCAGCAAAGACAGCACATTTAAACGGTGCTGCGTCCCAAACATCAAAAGAACCCGTCATTAACATGTCAGTCATAGAGGGACCCGGAGACAGACAGGTGTGAGGAGACACATCTACATTCTCCTGATTAAACAGAAGGGTTCTAGTAGACAGGAGCCGTCTGGATGTACATTGGTCTGCATACAGGATGTAGAAGGTGTTACCACAGGAGGCATGAGGAAGCACAGTGAGGGGTCTGTTCTCAAGGCACAGGAACCTTATTATTATATCACACTGTCTTACAATCAAACCTTACAGGGAGGAAACCGGAGGAAACCCACCAAGCACCAATCCACACACACACACACACACACACACACACACACACACACAGACCAGAGACGGGAATCAAACCGCCGTACATACAGTAGGGGTGCGAGGCCACAGCGCGAGGCCTGAGACAGCACCGGTTAGAGCCGTACATGCCTGATTACTGGCCTCTAATCAGGGACGTGTCTCCTTACTCGTGATGTTGAACCTCGGTGCGACTTTTCATTGAGTCTTAACCACTGAGCTACTCCTGACCCAGTTCTAGATCCACTGTTCCTTTACTGGACCTGTTGATAATTGTGGGTTTATCTGACGACACACAGCTGTATGGAAGCCAGACGAGAGACTTGTAAAGAACATTCGACACTGGATGATGCTGAGGAACTTCTTTTCCGCTTTAATTCCATGACCTTCAGACAGGAACCTAAGCAGGAACCCCTTCTCCACCTGAACCACTGCATGGAGCCCTGACCACATGGACACCTCCATCATCTTAATGTCCATTTCTCTCTCTCTCTCTCTCTCTCTCTCTCTCTCTCTCTCTGCGTGTGTTATTTTAATGCTAATTGTACGAGGCGGTTTTATGGGATGTACTCTGCAGATTACACAGCAGTTAATTTAATTGGATTTTCTCCAATTTCACTAATCAGACGCTAAAACTGATGAGGTAGATGAATTATAAATCCCACAACCACAAGTGTTAAAAAAAAAACAGTGAGAGAGAGAAAGTGAAACAGACAGACAGACAGACAGATAGATAGACAGATCCAATTATACTGTTTCCTCTTCACTCTTTATCACTGCTTATTCACAACTGTCTCTCTTTCTCTCTCACACACACACACACACACACACACACACACACACACACACACACACACACACACACACACACACAGAAGAGAACGACTGTATAGGATGAGTCATGATTGAGGGCCGTTCTGCACCACTCGTCTCTCTCTCTCTCTCTCTCTCTCTCTCTCAGCAGGAATTATAACTTAGTCATAAATAAATAAGAGTGAAGTAAACGTAATGAATCTCCATCTAATAAAAGAAAAAAAATCTATATAATGTAATGAAAGGTGAATCAACTCAAAAGTGCATTTGACTGTCTGCCATTAACATCTACAGAGAGAGAGAGAGAGAGATTCTGTGTGTGTGTGTGTGTGTGTGTGTGTGTGTGTGTGTGTGTGTGTGTGTACCCTGTGGTGTAAGTGATTACACAAACTGTTATAGAGTTCTTAAAGCTTATTCACTTCACTAAAGACTGTTAATGGAGTCTAATCTTAAAGCTTCTGTTAGAAATTTGTTCGTCATTTTCATAAAATGTTATTTTACATTAATCATGAACAACAGTTATTAAAGTATTCTAGACGGCCGTGGTGAGAAGAAAAGCATCTCAGCGCCGTCTCAGGGTCAGACTGATGCTCGTACACCACAGCGCTATCCGCTTCTTCTGCATGTATGAGCTCAAGGATGCCCCTGTTTGTGTAGCGTCGCTATCGATTGTGAGAATGTTAGCGTGCGGAGTCCTGAGGGAGCTCGGCCAATCAGCTCTCTCTGGCCGCGGGAGGCTACGGCACCGCGCGATGATTTAAACTTGTGATGATAGGACGAGTTCGATCCCGCCGCACCGCTCAGGGTGTCGTGGAGTTGAAATCACCTCTCACGCAGTGTGACATGTATGACGCTGTCATGTGGTTGTAATCAGGTTGTGACATCGCTGCTATAAAAAGTCAGAAGGATGAACATTAAATGACTTCAGGATAAAGTAACACATCAACCTTTACTCATAGCATTTTTGCTTTATAACGCAGTTCATATGACACGACGTCTGGTTTCGGGTGTTAAGTGGCTCAGACCTGAGCATCCTGTACATCAGAGCTGTTTACATCCTGGCCTGGGGGCGTGGCCTAAACAGCCTGGTGATCTTTCTCCTCAAAATCAGCTGATTCAGCTGGTCTGTTATTTGCCAACATTAGTGGGTGTGTTTAAGCGATGATGGATTGCTACCCGAGCCGGACCCTGACCCTCCAGGACGGGATTCGGACGGCACTGATGTACACAATCATACTGTTGTTTCACGATTTAACAGTTTGGCTGGTGCTCAGGGATCCGACTTCAGACGAGAAATCTATAGAAATGTTTTCTCATAATAATTCATAATTCATATTTGTGATGTTCTGCTGGCATTGTGTGATCAAGGTTATCCCAAGGTCATGTAGCCAACATTGGTCCAACGTCATTTTCCCATAATAATCTTTTTACTAAATGTCCTAATAACCAAACAATGTCTCAATGTTCCCTATAACAACATTCCAGGGTCACATTATCATCGACTCGTGTGAAAATGGCCAGGTGTAGCTCAGTGGTTAAGGCATTGGACTACGGTTCTGAAGATCCCAGGTTCAAATCCCACAACCACCAAGTTGCCACTGTTGGGCCCTTGAGCAAGGCCCTTAACCCTCAACTGCTCAGATGTGTAATGAGATAAAATGTATCTGGATAAGAGCGTCTGCTAAATGCCCAAATGTAAAATTAAGACGCTCTTTTTGTTTTTTTGCGTAATAACTTCTGTCTTGTCCTGTGTAAACTCTGTCACTCCATAATCATATGAATTTCTGCGTATATGATCGTTCGCTATTTACTCAACCGTACTGTATTTATTTCCACAGAAATCTAAACACGTCTACTTTTCACTCGATCTAGAAAATCCATTATCTGTGTGTATGTTGTTATTTTTTCAGATCACAAGAGCTTTATAAAATGTTCTTTTATTTTAACTACTGATTCAATTACTGATCCGTTGCCAGCGCCGCGTGCGAGGATGCGGTTATTTATGAGGCTGAATAATTTATCAGCACTCGCTCTGACCCCGTGATGATGTGATTAGAGAGAAAAACACACAGCCGGATCGATGGGATAAATGCCTCCTGCTTCATTAAGCATGACTAATGGATTTATATGTCCAGTGAGAGAGCCATGCTTCATCGCTATTGACTGAATGTGTGCTGTTGGTTTTACAGTCTGAATAATGACGAGGTAAAAACACAGCGATGGTAATGAGCTCGAGTTTAAGAGCTGCAGCGGCCGGGTGTATCGCTGCTCCGTGAGCCGTCGGTCGCACTTGCAAACACAGCGCCGTGTGTAGTGTACGGATGTAGCGCGTTGTTGTGTGACAACGTTCAGCTCACGTTATATAACATCTCACAGTTTTGGGTTTAATTTTCTTATCAACACTACGTCTCATCAAGACCCTCAAGGTGTGTTTTCTTCACCACAGAACTTTCAAAGGGTGGAAAAAGCACAGAGTGACACCCATGGAGTGATAATACACAATGTGCTTTATATCTCACTCTGTACGTGTGAAAACAGAACGCAGGTGAAAATAACATGTTAGTGTGTAATTATGCAAAGTCTAACAATCAGCATAAATTGAGATAATTAAACATTTATAATTTTTTGCTCTATTCCAAGTACTTCCAAGTATTCCAAGAAAGAGCCCAAGGCCCCGCCCTCTGACCCGCCCTCAAAACTCTCCAGGTACTAATCGGATCCAGCCCCATGGGATGCCCCGCTTCACAATGTATTCTTGGAGCCAGACACCACAGCGACCCACACATGAGTAACCTACACCATACTGGACTTAATGTTCTGCACTGTAACGTAAACATAAACAACTAAAACAATAAGGCTGTTGAAAACACGTCTCTCGTCTCCTCACTTCTCACTCAAGGCCTCTATAAACACACAGTTCAATCCTCATGTGACGCTTTCGTCAGGCCGAGTGCGATACGCGCTCTTCCGTTTGGGTACAGAGACACTGAGTCCTGATTTCAGCACCTGGCGCTGTCCTGCAGTACAACGCGAACAGCATCGTCTGAAACAGACCCGATCTTCTGCTCTGCATGTAGCACGTCTCTCTGTGTCTCTCCTCATTAATCCAACTCATGCGCTTAATCCACTTAATCTTCTGTTTTGTTTTTAGGGTAAGAAAAATATTTCATTCCATGCAACTGAGCTTAATGGAAAAAAAAACACAGAGTTTTACAAATCTGATCATTATAGTCTAGAGTACAGGCGTTTCATTTATAGCACCATGGCAACCGCTCATACACAACAACAGCATCGCAAAAGTCTCTGAGAATCAGCATCTCCCTAAATACTGCAGACCACCTGACCTGAAAATCTGCCCTCTAGTGGTGAGCAAATTAGACGCAATTAGACACGTGAGAAATATTACGCAAGACAAACTTCAGTAACCTGTTAAATACTTAAAACCAATGAATAACTTGATGATTAATAATTAACATCTAATAAAAAAAATACAATAATAATTAATTTTCATAATAAATTTCACAACTGTTGACAAATACACCAGCTGTTTATTTATTTTTTGTTTATTTAACCCTGAATACACCATCATGTGCGTCATTACATCCTAAAGAACGTCCACTTTAAAGAACACACACAGTGACTTAAACACAAGGTTCGCTACCTTTCTGTTGTTTCTAAACACACACACACACACACACACACACACACACAGTGTCCTTGATGGATATGTTACTCTGCAGGCTGAGTGTTTAGCTGAAAGGCTGTGGGAGAGGATTCTGTGGCGTACAGAAGAACGCCAGACGCTGTAACGAATCCCCCGAGTGCAATAATAACATCTCAGCACTGAAACCTCTGCAACCTTCCTTCAGTTTCACTCTGAATGTGAATCTGTGCTGATGGCAATGTGTGTAACATTTGTGTGTGTGTGTGTGTGTGTTTGCTGTTAGAGTAAAATACAGCACATTGTCAGTTGACATTTTATCCGTTTATTTATTTATTTATTTATTTACGCTCCTCCCTGATGCCTCCGTATTTTCAAGCTTTGAGACCGACGACTGCCGAGTGACTTTGTTCAGCTACAGACTCAAGCATTTCGCCCAAAGGTCCTACAGTGGCAACCCAGCAGGCGGGCGTGGCTTGAGCCACAGGGAGCCACATGAGGCGAGGGTCGCGACCCTTATCTTTAAAGATAAAGCTGTATGGCTGCATGTACCGTACGGTACAGAGCCCATGAACACGTGGTGTGTAAATTGAAATCCGTGTCACTGGAGTTATTTCATGAGGACATGAAGCAGCGTGTCCACACGCGCCAGGTCGTCTATAAAGACCTAATTATGTACAGTATGTTAAAATCCAGGAGATACAGTAACCCTCTAGCGCCGCCATTAGAGCTAACTGTGTGTGTGTGTGAATAAGAGGAAGTGGATACTCCACCCCTTCACCAACTCTGCATCATCCAGACTTTAACACTCTCTTCTGCTCATCTCATCACTTGAGCCGTAAAAAACCAGAGCCGAGTCACTGCAGCTCCTGTACCATCTGCTCAGACACCGAAAATAAACTGCTGTACAATTAGTGCCGGAGTTAAACAAATGCTGTACAGGTTTTAATCTCCCTCTCTGATATTTAACACAGATTAAACTTTACATGCTGCTGCTGGTGAACTTTCTGTCTGTGCTTTGATTCTAGTTAACATCCATCACACTGGAGGTCACCTCTACTCAGGGTTCTCACATGGAGGTCGGTTTTAAACACACACACACACACACACACACACACACACACACACACACACACACACACACACACACACACACAGCGTGATGAAAACTAAAGCCTAATGAAATATGAGTGTGTGGAATGTTTTGGTCAGACAGTTTACTTATTATTACTATTGCTTTAAATGATCTGTACTGAACATAGAGTATAAAGTGTGTTGGCTGAGTTTTCTGGATTATTCTATCATACTGTATGTAGCCTAATGTTCAGAGTGTTAGATATCATATGGATGAGGATGGACGAGTTGACAGTCTTGTTCTGTAAACACTACAAACAATAAGCGGTGCAGCGCGGCCAGTCACTCCAGCTTTGTGAGAAAATGACACCAAACGTTTCTGTGGTTATTTTTGTTTGTTGCTAAACACCAGATGGTTTTAACAGAAGCGCAGCCGATACCCCCAAATATCCTTAATATAGTGTAGAGAAGTGTACTGTATATCAAAGCGCTGCTGAATTCTAGATCCTGATTGGTCAGAGAGTGTTCATTAATGTTCTAGAACAGCAGCTCGTTTCTATAGCAACAGGTCCTTCACAAAGACGTTTCTCTGATAATAAAAAAAAACCTGGGCCCGGTTTCTCGAAAGCTTCTTATCTCTAAGTAGTTCTTAAGTCGTACCTTAACCTCTCTCTTAACTTTATGGCGCATTTCTCGAAACGTTCTTACGCTAAGTATCTCTTAGCTAAGTCAGACGTTCGTAAGGTTGGTCTGGACCAACCTTAACTCATACTTAGCGTAGTTTCAGCTCAAGACGCTAGTCGCCGCCACTGAGCAACAGTCTTTATAAACCAGCGGTGTATGGAAGCACATTTTGGCATGTTATCAAAGTCGTATTAATGATGGAATATACTGTAGACCTGTTTAAGAATATTATTTTATTTGATATCAGAACTAATAGAGTGACTTTTAATTAGCCTATTTCATAATGTGACTAATGCATTAAAATTGCCAATCACAATTAATATTAAACAGGTGGCGAACAATTAGGCAGCGATACAGCGTGGTGTGTTAAACTGAAGACGGGGCGGTCCGTGGAGCCGTGTGGGTCATGTACATGTTTCCTTTAGACAAAACTTCAGCCCTTTTCATATTTTCCCCGTGGTCGTTTCAAGGCAACAGATTATGGAGCTTCTTGAGCTGCTCAGACCTGCGCGTGCCAGACCAACGCATCGTACTTACACTCCCCGTCCCGATGTCCAGCTGCTCGCTGCTTTCTGTTTAAAATATGTTTCATTGATCATTAGCCATTATCCATAACTTTATGGGTTTTTCTTTTGACACGTTTTATTTTTATGAAATTTGATTTAGTTAAATGAGAAAATAACCTTGGGAGTTTCAAACCCCGCATCCATTCATGTTTCTGAGTGATTGTAATGTTTAATACCGCTACAGTATTCACTCATGTGGTTTGACTCGCTGTGAGATGCGGTGTGTTATACCCCTATCTCACCTGCACGGGCTCGCGCTGTGGCCGTAGGCTTGATCATGATTCACCCCGAGTTTTTGAGCTGTGATTACGTTTTCATCTTTCCGCGTGAAAAATTCAACGTTTAATTTTTTGCTGGTCCTCGCGGAAGCTTGCAGACTTTGCAGAACGTCGCGGAACGTTAAAGGAACGTCGTGGGCAATCGCGGCAGCTCACGGAGATGAGTCCGGCCACACAGGTGAGAGAGGGGTATTAGGCACCACACAGGTGAGAGAGGGGTATTAGGCACCACACAGGTGAGAGAGGGGTATTAGACACCACACAGGTGAGAGAGGGGTATTAGACACCGTGATCCGCCTCGAGTGACCGGCGCCCGACGGTCCGCGAAGATCTACAAGGTCCGCGAGCTTCCGCATGTTTATTTTTTTTGCGTGGTAAGATGGAAACGTAATAACAGCACCAAAACTCGCGCTGAATCATAATGAACCGCACTTACGGCCCCGCGTAGGCGAGATAGGGGTATTAAACCTCCACTCTGTCATCTCATCTTATTCATTCCATAAGTGCGCTATACAACCCCAACAACTGACACTTCACATTGTTTCTGAAGCTGGTGAAGAGTGTATCAGCTGTTTGTCCATCAACTATGATTGTAAAACCCCGTTCGTTTCACGGCCCATGTTACATGAAAATATTATATATTATATTATTATATTAATTAATATAAATTTATATATTTGTCTATTATGACATGTTATTGTTAAGTTAACCCATGTCGAAATAAACGCTATTAAAATAATTTAATGCAATGTTTAATTTGTATAGAAAGTGCCGTCTTTCTTAACACTGTCATGCAAAAGGAGTCAAAAATCGATTCCAGAGCCACCGATGTCCGCTAATTCAGGACCTTCACTGTAGACAGCGCCGCGTAACGTCGGACGTAAGAGGCAGCGACTTAAGAAGACTCCTAAGAGACAGTTCGAGAAATACACTTAGAAAAGTTATCACTTAACGTAAGATATATCTTAAGAGTCTTCTTAGCGCGCGAATAGTGTGCGTTATCGAGAAACCGGGCCCTGATCATTTTTTTCTTATTATTTTCTGTAAAGTAGAGATGTGTTTATTTATCATGTGTGGAAGGAGTCTCCAGTGTCACGGCTTTGTAACAGAGGTAAGGAAGTGTTCCTATACTGGTGCGACACTTTGTACCTGTCAGTCATAGTGAAGTGGGCGTGGCACAGAAGGAAATGGTGTATGTTTAAAAAAACACACACATGAATGCTACAATCCTTCAACTTTGTCCTAAATGTCCTTCCAAAATCAAATATAATATAAAATATATACTGATCTACTGATTTACTGATTATGTGCACCAGCATGTGTGACGTGTTCGAGATCTCATTTCAGGGGTTTCTTTCTAAATGATGTACATGTGAACTCATGTTCTATCCCTCAGGTCCTGCAGCCTCGGTCGCACTCCTGCAGCGCAAATCAATACGGTGTCTGAGAGAAAAATGAGTTTTTACAGTCTGTTGTGTTGATGGATAATGAAACATATTTCAGACGACATCTACATAGTTTCCACGAGGTCGTGGTCAATAGGACGACTGACTGATGCCCCTGTGCTATAATGACTAATCTCACATCATACAGTATCTCAGTGTGAGTCTCTGGTTCTCTCTGATTCCCTGCTGTTTGTGTGTTTGTTGTGTGATAAGATGACGGAGCAGCTCTGTGGAGTGGAGCCGAGCTCATGGATGTAAGAGTGAGCGAGAGTGAGTTAGTGTGGGAGTGAGTGTGAACGGGGTTAGTATGAGAGTGTGTGTGAGTTAGTGAGAGTGAGTCAGTGTGAGAGTGAGTGGTAGAGTGAGTAAAATAGTCATATTCACACTCTCAAGAGAGCAACTCGTAACCTCGAGCAAACGTGGAGAAAAACTAAATGTCCAGCTGCAGACGGGCTTTAAAAGCTGCTCGGACCAGCAAGCGGCAAATTTGTCAAACTGATAGCAATAAACCAAAGCAATCCCAGGTTCTTATTTAGTACAGCGGCTAGACTAACATAACCTAAGCTATCTGTAGAGAGTATTACATCACAGTTAAGTAGTGAAGACTTTATGAATTTCTTCACTGAAAAAATCAATAGTATCAGGAAGAAAATAATAGATGTTTAACCTCTAACAGCATCCTGTGATCCAGTCCAGTCTACAGTTTCACAGGTCTTGGACAGGAAGAGCTGTACAAACTTATCACCACGGCTAAACCAACAACGTGTTTGTTACTGTAGATTCCAACTTGATTACTAAAATAAGTGATACACACAGCTGGAGAGCCGCTTCTAAACATTATAAATTCTTCACTATAGTTATGTCATGTCACTAAACCTCTCAAGTTGGCAGTTATTAAGCCTCAAAACCTAACCTAGACCGTTATGAAATAACAAATTACAGACTGATTTCAAACCCTCCGCTTATATCAAAAATATTAGAAAAGGTAGTATCAGGTCAAATATGCGCCTTCTTACAGGAAAACAACATCCTTGAAGAATTTCAGTCAGGTTTCAGGCCCCATGATAGTACAGAAACTGCACTAGTTAAAATCACAAATGACTTGTTTTTAGCTTCGGACCAAGGCTGCATCTCAATACTCGTCTTACTTGATCTTGAATTGAGAACTGTCCGGTGTGATGCGAGTAAAATATGGGGTTCCACAAGGATCAGTTTTAGGACCCCTACTGTTCTCCATATACATGCTTCCCTTGGGTAACATCACTAGAAGACATGGGATTAGTTCCCATTGTTATTCTGATGATACGCAGTTATACATCTCAACAAAATCTGACAAAATAGCCAAGTCCAGATTAACTGAGTGTGTCCAAGATATAAAAGATTGGGTGACTGATAATTTTCTCTTACTAAATTCATATAAGACAGAAATATTACTTATTGGTCAAAAAACAGTACATATTAGACAGTAACTTGTCCCTTGAAAATCATATTTCCAATATTACAAAAACAATCTTCCACCATCTTAGAAATATTGCCAAGATTTTATCTGTATCTGATGCAGGAAAAGCTAGTTCATGCATTCCTGACCTCCAGACTCCATTACTAGGCGATTGTCCAGCATCCTCAATAAACAAGCTACAGTTAGTCCAAAATGCAGCAGCCAGAGTTCACACCAGATCAAGAAAAGAAAGTTTAGATTTTTTGTAGTTCCCAGAATATCAAAGTCTACAACAAAGCGTTTTCATATTTAGCTCCTAAGCTTTGGAATAGCCTTCCTTCCAGTGTTTGGGGCTCAGACTCAGCCTCCCTGTTTAAAAGTTAACTTAAAAACTTAACTTACTTTAACCTGGCATACACATAATTCATCCCATAACCCCAGTACTGTATATATAATGAACGGAAGCTACGCTAACTCTTTCCCACCTGTTCTTTATTTTTCTACATGCGAACTCATGTTCTATCCCTCTGATCCTGCAGCCTCTGTCGCACTCCTGCACTCCTGAGGCATCTGGAGATTGTACCAGCTCCAGTAGACAGAGGTCAACCTTGCGAGGATCCTGAGGCATTCAGTGAAGGACCAGCTCCAGCAGGATTCTGCTCTGTAATGGTTTGGATCTACACACGCTCCTCCTGAGCTCCCAGAGATCCAAACTCCCCTCTGCACCTGTCTGACTCATCCTGGTGCTGAACTGAACTGGACTCCATGTTAACTCAGACATCATCTGTTACAGTATACTGAACTTCCAGCTGCCTAACACACAGTATGTCAGCATAAAATTCCGCTATCCATTATCACCCAAACGAGGATGGTTTCTTTAAAGGTTTCTTCCTATTGACTTCTCAGGGAGTTTTTCCCCTTGGCTTACTCATCAGAGACAATCTGCTCATTATGGATCTGATCATCTATAAAAGCGCTATATAAACAAAATTGAATTGAGTAAGTACTGTATAAGGGTGTGTGAGAGTGAGTGTTAGTGTGAGAATAAATGAGTGTGAGTGTGAAATTGACTGAGTGACTGAGTGAGTGAGTGAGTGAGTGAGAGTGAGTGAGTGAGTGTCCTCATGTAGAAGCTCCACACCAGCCACATCTCCAGGAGTTTATCTCCCTCACACTCTGGGCTGCACCACACATTTCCTTGTGTGAGTTTAGGAAGCGTGTCTTTCCTCCAGGCGGCCTCAGATTAAACATTAAACATTAAACATTTGGCTGGATGTTGTGTGTTTGCGGATTAAACGAGCGGCGGTTTGATGTGAGCGTGTTGATGCGAATGTGTTGGTTTGTAATGAGGATGAGGATCATGTGTGTGACACGGCCCCCGCTCTGCTCTCAGCCAACTTTAATCACATGAATATATTTGACTATAAATCTCCAGCACACACACACACACACACACACACACACACACCTGCTTTCTGCGTATTATATTGGAAATGTGACATGAGAAGGAACAGGTTATGAATTTAATAAGTGTAACACCACTCACCCTCATCCCCAGCTCGATGTTCTCTCCTCCGTACACCTCCATCCCCGGGTCCAGCAGGCCGATCTCTCCAAAGTACTCGCGATCCACCACAAACGAGCAGCCGATCATCGCAGGAGTTCTAATGAAGAAGAAGAAGAAGAAGAAGGAGAGGATCAGCTGCAGTGTGGATCAGTGTGAGATCTCGCTACATCTCCACTGCCTCCAAAACTCTGATCCAAACTCTGATCTATAGAGTGAGACAGGAGACTCACTGACTAACTGTCTCACTGTCTCTAACTTTGTCTCCTGACTTTTATTCTGTCTCAGTGACTCTAAATGACTCTAACTCTGTCTCACTGGCTCTCTCTAACTGACTCTGTCTCACTGACTCTGTCTCACTGGCTCTGTCTAACTGACTCTGTCTCACTGACTCTGTCTCACTGGCTCTGTCTCACTGACTCTGTCTCACTGGCTCTCTCTAACTGACTCTGTCTCACTGGCTCTGTCTCACTGACTCTGTCTCACTGACTCTGTCTTGTCTCACTGGCTCTGTCTCACTGACTGTCTCACTGACTCTGTCTTGTCTCACTGACTCTGTCTCACTGGCTCTATCTCACTGGCTCTGTCTCACTGACTCTGTCTTGTCTCACTGACTCTGTCTCACTGGCTCTGTCTCACTGTCGCAAACGCTGTGTCTAACTACATTTCACTGACACTCTCACTGTCTCACTGTCTTTAACTCTGTCTTACTTTTGGCTAATGTTGTGTCTAAGTCTGTCTCATTGTGCTAATGCTGCCTCACTGTTGCTAAATCTGTGTCACTGTCACTAATGCCTTCTTGAACTCACTGACTCTGTCACACTTCCTTTTACTCTGTCTCACTGACCATTCCTATGTCTCTAACTTTCTTTCTAATTCTGTCTCACTGACTCTCTCTCTCTCTCTCTGACTCTAAATCTCTGGCATTTTTTTCTAAGTCAATACCGACACAGAGATCAAACTGAGTAAAGTGCTTATTATTGATTAATCACGGTCACGGTGAAGGTCGATGCTGCTAATAAAATAGAGGAAAACTTTCATCTTGAGAGGCAGACGAGTCACTCTGCAGCCGTGTCTATGATTAGATCTATTTACATACACGGCTGAGACGTTATTATTAACATTACCATATGTTACATCACTAATTTATGGTTAGACTGACTCTCTCCCGCGTCGGCTAGACGCCTATAAACCACGTCTCCATTATAAACAGAGAGACACGGGGGTGAAACTCACAACCCGCTGCGTGGACAAACTACAAAGGACACAAAGAGTGAGGAAGCGACAGATACACTCTGGGCATCGACCGACTCCAAACATCCCACGGAAACCTCATTACACAGTTTAAGTCCACTCTAAGACAGCAGACACACGCCCCTAACCACACACACACACACACACACACACACACACATACACACACTGAGTGTGGCAGGGAGGAAGCTGAGAAATAAATAAATAAATAAACTGCACAAACAGCAGATTTAATGCCAATGGAGTCGAGGACAAACAGGAACAACCAGCAGGATGCACAAGAATTAGCTACGTAATCACACACACACACACACACACACACACACACACACACACAGAGTCACTTTCTTTTTAACTCCAAAACGCACTGTCTAGTGAAATCACAGCGTTTCATTATCATGTAAACAGGAATGTTTTATTCATGAGAATAAAGAAAGTATCAGAAATCTCACACTTCGCTCGACATCAAAGCAACTTCAGAAAGTATTTTGATACGACACGTTAGTGCATCACTTTTATTATTATTCTTTGATCAGTTCCAGGTCTGTAAACAAGCTCTACGATCAGAACAGTGTGACAATAAAAGCTACGTTTTGTTTATTTCCTGAAATGTCACGCTGCTGTTGCCATTCTTACCTGATGGGGGCGGTCTCGTCTCCTTTATCCAGCCAATCCTGAGGAGGGATGATGTACATGCACCACAGGCCCCAGTTGTAGCCGTGAGCCGCGTTAGCGTACTGCTGCACCTCGAAGGTGTTGTATTTGATGTTATCTATGGCGGGCAGGATGATCCGAGTCCGGTCTTCTTTTATCCTGGACAGGATCGGCTCGGCCCTGAAAGGGAAAAACCCACGTCGTCACGCTCGCTTACTGTGCGTACAGAACTGCAGGATAAGGCGTGGCTTGTGAATTAGCGACATTAGCATTTAAATGTAACAAATTTAAACCAAACAGGAGTCACAGAGCTGTGAAAGAGGGGTTTAAGGTCTCAGTAAAAGACGCTGCTGTGAGATGAGTGAGAAGATGAGTGAGATGATGAGTGAGAAGAGTGAGAAGAGTGAGAAGAGTGAGGAGAGTGAGATGAGTGAGGAGAGTGAGATGAGCGAGGAGAGTGAGATGATGAGTGATAAGAGTGAGAGGAGTGTGAAGAGTGAGAAGATGAGTGAGATGATGAGTGAGATGATGAGTGAGAAGAGTGAGAGGAGTGTGAAGAGTGAGGAGTGTGAAGAGTGAGGAGAGTGAGATGAGTGAGAAGAGTGAGAAGATGAGTGAGATGATGAGTGAGATGAGTGAGGAGAGTGAGGAGAGTGAGAAGATGAATGAGAAGAGTGAGAGGAGTGTGAAGAGTGAGGAGTGTGAAGAGTGAGGAGAGTGAGGAGAGTGAGGAGAGTGAGAAGAGTGAGATGAGTGAGATGAGTGAGATGAGTGAGATGATGAGTGAGATGATGAGTGAGATGATGAGTGAGGAGAGTGAGGAGAGTGAGGAGAGTGAGGAGAGTGAGAAGAGTGAGGAGAGTGAGATGAGCGGTCATATAGTTTTATTTCTGCTCCACATTTAACGCACTGCTTCTCTACTTAATGTCGCAGTTGGAGGATGTTAATTGGACTCAGCCTCGTATAACGCAGCAGCCTTCAGACACTCGGCGTCTCGGGTGATGGACGACTGCTGCGTTACCGCCGACAATGTGTGACTTCACTACACAAGTCCTTTACTGAGCACCAGATTCAGTACGTTCAAAAAAACAACATATACAGTTTAACTAGACTATCAGGGGTGAAGAAAGAAACGGGAAGAAGGAAAGGAACTATTAAGGAAGGGAGGAGGGAAGGAACATAGGAAGAAAGGAAGGACACAAGAAAGAACGAAATAAACATCTACAGACAAAAGGAAAGAATTAAGGAAATAATAAATAAATAATTGGTGTGAGTACAGAAAAAAAACAATGGTGTTTGATGAAACACACACACACACACACACACACACACACAGGACCCAGTGTCCTTGGGCTGTAAAATAAATAGCCGGATGCAGGAATATGTGTGTGTGTGTGTGTGTGTTTCCTTCAGGAGTCCTCAGCAGGTTATTAATAAGTGAGTAAGAAGCTACAGGACGGTGTGTGTGTGTGTGTGTGTGTGTGTGTGTGTGTGTGTGTGTGTGTGTGTGTGTGTGTACGATTCCTTAAAATTTTTATTTGATTTGACTTGAACTGAATTGAATACATTTTCATTGAGGACTTTACGTTCCAATACTTTTACTCAGAGCTCTAAACTGTTGAACATTAAAAATTTATTAAAGATAAATAATTTCTACAGTGTAGACCAAAACAAAAAACAAAAAAAGACCCAACTGGGCTGGATGTTCCAATACTTTTGGACAACGATGTAGCGGCCTCCACATGACGCGGCGGCTGAGACAGATCACTTTTAAGAGGAAGGATGAGTGCGACGGCCCGACATCATTCCTCTGTGATAATTACAGAGATAATTGATGTTGTTCTGGTCTTTTTATATATTTATCAAATTCAGAGACAGTGTGACTTTGCTACGGGTTTCCCCCGGGAGACGCGGCTCAGCTAGCTAGCGATCGATGAGATGGCGGATGAAATGATGAGGTTAAAACCGATGTGCCGCTGTCAGATAGTCTGATGTTCAGACAGGTCTGATGTTCGGTGTTTCTTAACCTGTGTGTAAACACTCAGCACTAAAGTATGGAGCTCTCTGTTCTGCTAAGTAAACCTGAGATCTTTATCTCCTGCTGCTCTCGACTCTGCGTGTCATCACTCTCTCTCTCTCCCTCTCCCTCTCTCTCTCCTTAGCGACTCGTCTCCTCTGATGAAATTCCATGCGCGCCACATCTTCAATGAGGAAACGTTCTTTCATACCACTTTATCAGATAATAGGATCTTGCCTTTATTTACTCTCAGGGCTCTGAGGGGCTCCTCAACTTGGAGACTGGTTTAAGAGAATAAATAAAGGCTAGGCTAAACAGAACGTTCTCTCAGCAGAAAGGACACATTAATCTGTTCTGCGCTTGTTTCCTTTTTTAAGTGCATTCTTAAAATCTCCAGAGCTTCTTTAACAACAGGAGAGAGAGAGAGAGAGAGAGAGAGAGAGAGAGAGAGATACTATAGACACACCTATAGTGTGTGAGAGTAAAGCTGGAGCTCATCTTGTGCACACATATGTCCCTTTTAATGGGCTGTTACTATGGAAACGATTACAATATCAGAACATGCACATTAGTACACTATAAACATGCGCAACCGTCATGGCTGCGACCAATCAGAAGCCAGAACTCGATACGTATCACCACATGCTGGACAGAGGGGTTTATTTGGACGCTTTATAAACAGGTGCATACGCTAAACTCATGACATCATCTCACATACTGTTATAAAGCCATGACTAACGTCAGTATTCAGCGATAATGCGACTCTAATTACTCATTAATTATCAATAGAGTGTTTTAAACAGCATAACGTTAACACTGCTGTAATTGAACATAAATATTACACTACAGAGGATTTTAGGCGGAGCTGTCTATAACAGTTATATTATTATTATTATTATTATTATTATTATTATTACTGCCCCAACTCATCGCTGAGCCCCGCCCAGATTTGACCTTTTCATTCACGATTCTGTCACAGCTGTCTCCAAAGTTTTATGTTCGCTCTTCACAATGGACCGCTTTTTATTTTTAATGAAGGACAGTTCAATCCTGGATTCACTTCAAGCTCGAGAGTGTGTTTATTCTCGCTGTCTGTGACTAAACTTTAGATCCCGAGGCTGTGATTTTTTGCTACATTAAAAGGATTTTATTGCATCTTTATGTTAATTGAAGCTGTTAAATTTGGTCACACTTGGTGGTTTGTACTGCAAAGCTGAAGTTGGGTAAATCTTGAGGAACAGTCAGAATTAACCAGAGAATCAGTGTGGATTTACCCGTCTGTTTCTTAATTGCTAATTACGGCTAATTAAGCCCAGGTAGGCGTACTGTAATAGCACTGATGTGGAGTTTTTATGAGCTAAAGAAGGCTGGCCATATAAGCAGCTCACCGGATAGTTATTTAAAAAAAACTTTTAGAAAAATCGGTGCGGGAGAACGAGGCCATCTGCAAACGATTAACATTAACCGCTATAGTAGCAGACAGTTCGCCGCTGTCGCGCTAGCAGAATAAACATGTACAGGAGCGGTAGCGCGAGAGCGGTGTGATGTTGTTGCTAATTAATCAATCATGGCTGGTAAAAAGAATAAGGAGGGCGCATTGACACTCGCACATGCTCTGTAGAGACGCACACTGGAACGGCTCGTATTTATAAAACTCTGATTAATAAAACTTTATTAATAAAACTGAATTCCATACATCACACTGTGTGTTTCCGATGTCATACAGAATCAAAGTTATTATTACTTATAAAATGTGCAAATGTTACTGTTGCTGGAATACGGGAATGACGTCGCAAAAATATAGAACTCAATTTAATATGTGTATATTAATAATAATAATACATTTTATTTATAAGCAGCTTTCAAAACTCTCAAGGAGACTGTACAAAAAAAAAACAATCAATAATACAAATGTGGAATAACAACACAGGAATTTTTTTTTTTTACAGAAAACAATGAATTGAAAGAGAATAAGCTCGAGAGAACAGAAAGGTTTTAAAGAGAGAGAGAGAGAATCTAAGTTACGGGTGTCTGGTGGGAGGGAGTTCCACAGGACGGGAGCAGAGCGACTGAATGCTCGACTCCCCATAGTACTGAGACGGGCAGAAGGTGCGACCAGGCGAATGGAAGCAGATGATCTGAGAGAACGTGAAGAAGTAGCAATTTGAAGTAGATTGAGCAGATAGGGAGGGGGCAGATTATGGATTGCCTTAAAAGTGAGCAAAATTATTTTAAATTCAATTCTGTATTTTATGGGAAGCCAGTGAAGTTGCTGCAGAACGAGTGATGTGATGGAAAAAGGGGGTTTTGGTGATGATGCGAGCTGTTGAGTTTTGGACAAGTTGTAGCTTATGGAGGGACGACCGGGGACGACCGAAGAGAAGAGAATTGCAGTAATCAATACGAGCCGACACCAAACTGTGAACAAGAATAGAAGTAGAATGTGTGGAGAGAGACGGACGAAGACGATTAATATTGCGCAGATGGAAGTAAGCAGAGCGAGTAATATTGCTAATGTGAGATTGGAATGATAATGAGCCATCGAGGATGAAACCCAAACTCTTAACTTGATGGGATGGAGAGAGACTAATGAACTGTCACTGAACTGTCAAACTGTCAATTGTAAGAGTAAAACTCTGGACTTTGGATAGTGAGGATTTGGTGCTGATGAGAAGGAGTTCGTTTTCTCCGTATTCAATTTAAGGAAATTGTGGCCAAATCAAGACTTTATTTCATAAAGGCAGTTAGTAAGGGAGGAGGGTGGAAGTGAGGAATTGGGTTGGCAAGAAAGATACAGTAGAGCTGGGTGTCATCAGCAAAGCAGTGAAAACTTACACTTCAGTATTTGGCCGACGCCCTTTTACAGACCGACTTACAATTTTTTATACTTACATCTCATTATACTGTACACTGTGTTCCAAATTATTATGCAAATTGGATGTAAGTGTCATAAACATAAAATGTTTGGTTTTTAAATTAAACTCATGGATGGTGTCGTGTCTCAGGGCTCTTTGGGTCACTGAAATGAATCTCAGACACGTGTGATAATTAGTTTGCCAGATGAGGACAGTTAAAGGAAAAGTCCTGAAGAATGTTGTTCCACATTATTAAACAGGCCGCAGGTTTCAAGCGATATGGGAAAGAAAAAGGATCTCTGCTGCCGAAAAGCGTCAAATCGTGCAATGCCTTGGACAAGTTATAAAAACATTAGATATTTCATGAAAACTTAAGCGTGATCATCGTACTGTGAAGACATTTGTGGCTGGTTCAGAGCACAGACAGGTTCGTGCAGATGAAGGCAGAATGAAGAAGGTTTCTGCAAGACAAATTCATCAGATTAAGAGAGCAGCTGCTGAAATGCCATTACAAAGCAGCAAACAGGTATTTGAAGCTGCTGGTGCCTCTGGAGTCCCGCGAACCTCAAGGTGTCGGATCCTTTAAAGGCTTGCAGTTGTGCATAAACCTACTATTCGGCCCCTAATCAATGCTCACAAGCAGAAACGGTTGCAGTGGGTCCAGGCATACATGAAGACAAGTTTTTAAACAGTCTTGTTTACTGATGAATCTCCTGCGACCCTGGATGGTCCAGATGGATGGAGTAGTGGATGGTTGGTGGATGGCCACCATGTCCCAACAAGGCTGCGACGTCAACAAGGAGGTGATGGGGTCATGTTTTGGGCCGGAATCATGGGGAGAGAGCTGGTCGGCCCCTGTAGGGTCCCTGAAGGTGTGAAAATGACCTCGGCAGAGTATATTGACTGACCACTTTCTTACATGGTACAAAAAGAAGAACCGTAACAAAATCATCTTCATGCAGGACAATACACCATCTCATGCTGCAAAGAATACCTCTGTGTCATTGGCTGCTATGGGAATAAAAGATGAGAAACTCATGGTGTGGCCACCGTCCTCCTCTGACCTCAACCCCATTGAGAACCTTTGGAGCATCCTCAAAAGATCTATGAGGGTGGGAGGCGGTTTGATTCTAAACAGCAGTTCTGGGAGGCTATTCTGACATCCTGCAAAGAAACTCAAGCAGAAACTGTCCAAAAACTCACAAGTTCAGTGGATGTAAGAATTGTGAAGGTGATATAAAGAAGGGGTCGTATGTTAAGATGTAACATGTAGCCCTGTTAGGATGTTTCTGATTGAAATAGTTTTTGATTTCAGTAAATATGACCTTCTGATGCTGCAAATTCAACAGAAGCCTATTTTCAGTTCTTTACAACCTATAAAATGTTTTAACTCTGATGTGCAGAATAATTTGGAACAGTGTGTTTTCAGTTTTTTATTTTTAAATAAATATTATAATTAGTTTGTTCAATAAAATTTAAATTATACCCTAATAGTTGATGAAAATTATACTGACTGTCATTTGCATTTACTAATTATGAAAATCAGAGAAAGATATAATTTGTGTAATAATTTGGAACGCAGTGTACATCTGAGCGTTTGGGGTTAAAGGCCTCGCTCTAGGGCCCAACAGGTCATGGTGGGTTGGAACCTGGAACCTTCTGGACCACAGCCCAATGCCTTAACCACTGAGCTACCCCTGACCTCATATTATTATTATTATTATTACTACTAGAAACATACAACCATAAAAACAAGTGCTATTATAAAT
>CM060122.1:34161929-34166929 GCA_030522415.1 Channallabes apus
TTTGCTGACATACTGTAAAGCATAAAGATGCTTAGCATGAGAATTTCTTCGGTACTCATCAAGACTGAAAGCGAGTATTCTCCTTCACCTGGTATCAGATGCATTTATACTTCGTGTGAGTGATAAAGTACGTATTAACACACACTACTGTAGCTCTTCCTTCTTCTTTATTACATTTCCAAGGAAATAAAGTATCATTTCACTCTTTCACTCTCATTCAGTCCTTCAAAGCACCGGCGATAAATCCCAAAACATTTCTTTCTCTCGCATCCAGCCAGGCTCTCTACACCGCACACCGATCACACGGGACCGGGTCAGCGTCCAATCAAATTCATCAAAGTACAAAAACCTATTAAAAGCTTCACAATATGACTTAAATCCGAACTGACTTAAGTAAACTTACTGATCAGAGAAACATAAAACAACAGTCGAACAGAACGCAGTGCCTTCGGGTGGTTTAGTGAACATAACTCGCGTCATCTGAGAGGTGTTATTAAACCTTAATCATGAATATTTTACGGTAATTTCAAACTTAATTACCAAATTAAAGAATAAAAGCTTATTAAATTAAATAAATTATTTAATTATTGTAAATGGTCTCTAATGTCCCACCTGCAGTACCTTTATAGCCCACTAGGCGGACACAACCCATCAAAGTACAAAATCCTATTAAAAGCTGCACAAATTCATCCCACAGTTTGGGAAACACGTTCCCATTTTCGAGGCCCAATTACGAAATTATCGCCATCTTTAAACCAGAAGGGTGTAGTCAAGTGTAGTGTTGTATCACAAAGTATTTAAAAAAGAGAATTAAAATGCAATGAGCAGCACAAATGCTTTTTAGTAATGATGGTTTGATCCAAAATAGATTCGCTAGGAGAACTGCTCGCAAAGCAATATTAAAGCTTGCCATTGTTGTTGTTGCTGTTGTCTTGCTGCTAGCATTTTACATTGATTTACTTTTTGCTGCTAGCATTGCGCTAACATTTCTAGAAAGCATAGAAGTACACGGACGTATACGGTGATGAAATGACGTGACTCTCTAGCCCATGGAAAAACAAAACCAGTTTTTAGAAGGTTTACCTTCATAACACCTGCTTCACTTTGGTGGAAAAAGAATAGCTAATGTTCTTTATGACTAGACACCGAAGCCCCTGGGGGCGGAGCTACGTAAAGCTGGGGGGGGGGGGGGGGGGGGGATGTGCTCAAAAATTTAAATAAAGTCAAATATAACTCAGAACTTTGAAAATGAATAAAATAAATAAAATTTTCAAACCCAACGTTAAAATAACTGATGTTTTACTGAGATTCTAACAAATTATTTACGAGTCTAAGGAAAGAAGGAAGCAATAAAAGCCTGGCTCGGAGGGAGGAGAAGGTTTACATTGTGATAAACGAGGGATTACGACGTGAGGAATGAAGAGAGATGACGTGTTGGACGGAGGGAGCGGTTTCCGTGCGTGTACATCTGCGTGATCTACGACGCTTCACACACAGCCCTCGGGGCAACATATGGCTCTGTAATAACATCTGATGCAACTGCTGAGTGCCTGAGTCCTCAAGGGTGCATGTGTGTGTGTGTGTGTGTGTGTGTGTGTGTGCTTGAACAAAAATGAAAACCAGCATCCTTCCTTTAATCTCATTAGAACTTCCTGTTCCTCCAGATCTCGGTTGCGGAGCGGGCGTGTGCTTTAAAGATAAACTCGCCTCGTCGTCTGATTCCACGTCTATTAGCATCATTTACTCTACAGATGCTCTTCCTCATATCAGCTCTGTTTCAAGGTCGAGTATTATTCAGACAAACCAAGTAAGATGCTCTCCACTGAGCAGTGTGTGTGTGTGTGTGTGTGTGTGTGTGTCTCTCTCTCTTTATAGCAAACAATTGTCCCCATAATGATAGGATTACGTGACAGTTTTGACCTTGCAGTGAGTTATTGCGATGTGATGAAGTGTATACCGTTGGTTATCGAGTTTAGGGTGCAGGTACACACACACACACACACACACACACACTGATAAGAAACACCACAAAGCAACATTGGGATTCTGATGACTGACTAGTAGAAATGATGGAGAAGGAATTTAAATGGGAACAAAAAAATAAAAATGGCGGCTCACACCAGCTCTCAGGACGTCTTTCGATTAGCGATGCCTGAGTCATTTCCCAAATGCGGAAAGGGTCAAATCTCAGCACAAAGAAAATGTCAAGCCAGCAAGCCTGAATATGAACAGCGTAGTGCAGCTGAAAGGTCCGTCAGCAGAAAGTGAAATCTCTCAGGAGTGTGTGGCCTCGTGTCCCAGAAATACTCCACACACTGAGTGTGAAAAGAAAAGAAAAAAAAATATCCCTGAGTTTTCATTTTTAACCGCGAGTCGTGCTGCTGAGCATCAGAATGGAGAAATGTCTTTGTAAGCACGGCGGTTTTATCGGAACACTAAGGAGGTCTGATACTGATGTGTGGCGTCCGATTCTTCTCGGCTAGCATAGCGCATTCGGCTAGCATAACTAACTTACATTAGATCACTTTAACAAACCTACGCAGCTGAAGAAACTAACTCGCTATACACCAGAGGTCAGGGTCATGCGATCGTTATTCAGAGCCTAAAGCAGCATGTTCAGCTTTAGTTGCCATGACGACGGCCTCAAAACTGAAACGTCCTGAATGTCCGCCACTAACTGCCCTGTCTGGTATAAACACCCAACTTTTAGCATCATGTATTCACAGAGAGGGCTCGACATTCTTTACGCCATGTTATAACATGTTATATTAAGTGTTTGTTTAGCAGAACAGCGCCCCCTGTCTTATAACCAATGAGTTTTAATAAGTGAAGGATGTTACAATGTGTTACAAGTTTCATTGTCTCATTAGCATTTTCTCGCATGACAGAATATAAAACGTAAAAGGATAAAAACGATAACATGCCGTTGTTGTAATAAATGCGATGTGGTGTATGGGTGTGTGAGCAAGTGTGTGAGTCTCCTCAGAGTGTTGTGTTAGTGTGTTTATGTAGGAGGCCGTGCTGAGTGAAAAACATAAACAACGAGTCTCTGCAACACAAAACGACCTGCTTTTCTCATTTTTTTTATGCATTAGAGTGTTGGAGGGTTCTGTCCTATAGACTCGCTCTTTTCTTTACATTATACAAACACACACACACACACACACACACACACACACACACACCGAACATGAGCGTCTGCGTCCTCACCGTGAGGATGTAAAGTGTCGATGTGGATGTGGAAGTTTTTCCTGTGTGTGTGTGTGTGTGTGTGTGTGTGTGTGATACAGTAATACGACGCCTCAGGGCTCCGACTGCGCATCAGCAAAAACAACTCTGCATTTATCTGCATTCATTACAGAACCGGCCGCAGGGGGGATCAGTCGTTTATAATGCGCAGTCGGAGGAGGAGGAGGAGGAGGAGGAGGAAGAGGAGGGTCTCCGGTGTGCACTTTAAACTGGCTTATTTAAGAAAATCCAGGGCTTTTATTACAAGCTGGCAAAAGCGTAAATAAATATAAATATAGAAAAAGACGAATAAATAAAAAAAGGACAGCAGACAAGCCAAGGTCGGGATGGACAGACACAACGGGAGTTAAATGAACTACTGTAGGACGAACGAGGAGCTTTAAACTGCAGGAGAGCGTTTAGAGCTTAACACCGACCGCACATACATCCACAACACTCTGAAAAACCCAAAGAATTATAAACATACAAATATGTATCTGTTATTTCCTCAGATGAAGTTTATAACATCTTTACTCTTTCTCCAGAATTATAGTAAATAGTAAATGAAATATGTAAGTGTGTCAAATTTTTAATTAAAGAAGACGTTCCATTAAAACGTGCTCGTGTCCCCTCTATACGAAGACGTTAACGACAGACTTTAGATAAATCTGACAAAAATTATTTCATATATTTTCATCTGGAAAATTGTGCTGTCAGTGATCACAAAATCAACCCGAGTCTGACGAGGTTTTAAAACCAACTCTGTGGTCAAATGTATTTATATCGCTATCGAGTAAACTGATTCAGAATCGAGTCATTTCTCATGTTAATCGAACTGATTCCGAATCGAGTCATTTCTCATGTTAATCGAACTGATTCAGAATCGAGTCATTTCTCATGTTAATCGAACTGATTCAGAATCGAGTTACTTTTTTGTCTGTAATCAAACTGATTAAATTTTATTTCTTACTGTGATTGAGTTGAGTCTCATCCGTACTGTAATTAAGTTGCTTTCTCGCTGTAATCGTGTCGATTCAGAATCGATTCACTTTCTCACACTGAGCAGATTTAAAGTCAAATTACTTTCTCACTTTTTTCCAGTTTACTGCAAGACAAACTAATGATGATGAGGATGATGATGATGGTGATCAAGGTGACTTATTGTGCTTAGACTGAATTATGATAATAACAATTCTAACATCATTAATTCTAGGAGGCGGGGCTTAATGTGCATGAGGGCGTGGTTAGGTATGTGAGATCCTGAAGTAAAAAAAAAAAAAGTTTCCAAATATATTTCTGGACGCTTGCTAAGACGTCTGTCTCTAAAGTCGGAGTACGGTTGGCGCATGTGGACGCGTCTCACCGCTGTCGCTGTTGTCGTCCACCAGGATGATCTCCTTCAACAGGTGAGCAGGTGTGTGATTGACCACGCTGTGTACGGAGCGCAGGATCACCGACAGAGCCTCGTTCACAAAGATGAACACCACAGAGATCTGCGTCAGGTCATCAGGATACGTCAGCTGTTTACACCTGTACACACACACACACACTTATTCAGAATGAGCAGTGAAACAGCAGAGGGACACACAGCATGAGACAGATCTGTTTACATCAGAACGAGAGAATAAACTGATTTATGATGAACGTTTAAAGCAGATTAATAAAGTCACATTTATTATTATTACTACTTACACATGAAGCAAAAGAAACTGAACAATCAGTGCATTAATATATTTAATTAATAGGTTTAATAAATGGTTATTAGCTACTGT